>WWPM01020757.1:0-13294 GCA_023279145.1 Glomeris maerens
TTAAATCTCTATGCAGTAATAAACTACATTCCTGTTCAAGAGAGACGAGCCCCACCGAAGTCACAAATCACCCATAGATCTCTGCGATGGTTTTGTGACCTTAAAAGCTCATCTTGCTTGAACATTTGTGTGTTATATTGCGGTTGTCATTCTGTACTTACGTGAAGAAAATGTCCTTGCCGCGCATGTTCCTCAACATGCCGCCCATCTCGCAGACCACGCGTTGCAGGCATTGGTCGCTCTCATGGACCGCATCGTAAATTCGTGCTGCATGGTCAATCGCCTGTGGAATGCTCAGTTGGTACTCAAACTCTTCTGCGTCCCTTGCGCTTCTTTTGCCGTTGTCTGCAAATGGCAATGGGATGATGCATGTTCCCAGCTGCAAGTCGCAGTTGAGCAGAGCTGGCAAAAGCAGAGCCACTCCTCCGATCAGCAAGGCAGGTAAAATGAGACTGTTGACATCTATGGCTCCGATGAAAGATAGAAGTGGGGCCAAGGGATCTGGGAAGCCTCCTCCAAGTGATCCTCCTCCTCCACCTCCACCTGGACTTGCAATGAAAAAGCCACCACCTCCTCCTCCTCCACCAATTCCCTGTCCTCCAACTGGAGCAATAACGCCACCACCTCCTCCTCCTCCTCCTCCAACACCACCTCCAGCGCCTACTTGTGGATAGTAAGCAGGTTGCTGGTTGTAAGAGTTTCCGTAAGAATTAGCCGCTCCGTACGAGCCGCCATTGCCATAAGCACCACTCTGACTGTGGTTGGTTACTGGGTAATAGTAGTAGTAGAGGTTTCCGTAGGAATCAGATCCACTTGAGGAACTTGCAGCTGGGGCCGAGTTTCCATAAGCGCCTGGATCTTGTGCCGAATGTGAGCCATAGTCGCTGCTGCCACTGGAACCATAACTTGGGGCTTGAGCTCCATAGGAAGCAACTGCCGAGTCGTAGGAAGGTGCAGCTTGAGGTGGTGCCGGTGCTGAGTAAGTTGAACCACCGTAACTGTCTTTCTTGCTGATAGTGGCGCCGGTGACCAGTGTGGTCATCGCCGTAGCGATGATGATTATCGCCCTCAACGTCATTCCTGCAAATCGGTTTTTGTTTTTAGTCCAATAATCCACGAAAGATCCAGACGATGGTACGGCTGATGTCTCCTTCTTACCTGCTACGATCAGGATGAGGTGTCTCCAAGAGAATGACCCTCCCGAAGATCAGCATGCGCTTTTATAGCAGATGTCAGCCACGTGATTGCCGGCCCAACTGACGTCACTGCAGGCCAGCTGCCGGTTGCACTGCGATTGGTTGGATGGAGGAGGTGCTTCCTTGAGGTCTTGCATCTGCATGCAACCTTCTTCCTCATTTGTGTGTTACAGTTGGCCGCCCCTATGACCACCCCTTACGGAGCGTCATCTCTGCAGATTTTTTGTTTGTTTCCGCGTCCGTGTTTTGATATTTGGGGGGAGTCACGTGGTTAGTAAGATGGTGGTTAGCAACTTTTTGATGTCATTTTATAGTTGACCCAGTAACACTGACATGTTTCTTGACACGGATGCGATTTTCAATTCTCCGTTTAGGAATTGATGATTCGGAACATTTTAACCTTTTTTTCCCCCCAACTATTATTTTTAGTGGTGTACTTTTCGTCTGCAAAAGTTCAATTGTAATTTTAAATCCAAATATTATTTCGGCTTAAATATTTTGCGTTTTATCTCTCCAAAGCTGGCTTGCATTGACCAACAACAGACGAACCTACAAAAAGATCTAAATTATACTTTAAAATTTTGCGAGTCACATCTGATATTCTTGTTTTGGTATTTCATCTTGCAAAGAAATCTTTTTCCGAAACTCTTCACACTCACATATTTGTTAAACGAAATGAGATATTCTAAAAATAGATGCTCCATGTATTTCCATTGTATTTATGAATAATGTACCGTGCTTAATTGATCTTATATAATTTTCAACCATGTTTTCCACGAGAAAACGACAACTTAATTTGGTGTAGCGCAAAATTACGTTGTAGTCACTGTGATTAGCATTTTGTCTTAGTTTCACGGTCTATTCATTTATGCAACCTCTGCATTAATCTTTCTCTGCTTTGGACAGAGTTCGCTAAATTTACACAATCGCCTTTTTTTGGAGTTTTGTGCCATCACTTTTCCTGGATCATTGTGCAAATGCCTGAACTGAATGTAACTTATTGCGATTTTTTGTACAAAGGAGGGCTGGGCAACATTTTTGCCAAATAGTTTTGGATGCGGATGCGGAAAAGTATATGTTTGCAAAGTATTTGTACGGTGTGGCCCTGACCTTCCCTAAGTTCCGTTTGCCCACCCCTGACCTCATTGGCCGGCAATGGCATTGAGATTGAACTGAAAATAAGAAAAGCAAAGTGGGTGGAGCCACTAGGTCGCCTTTTTGTTCTTTTCTAAAAACTGGCCACTCTTTGGGTCGATGGGGCGAAATGAAGGAAAATTATTTTAGGGTAGGGACATAAGATAACCATGTTCTGCATGTGGGTGTATCGCGTAAATGATGTAAATCATGAAACTTTGAATTTTTAACCTTATAAAATGGTCAATAAATTCACTGGGAATTTTAATCTAGTAAAGGCTGAAGCAGTCTAAATAAAATACAAACCTATTTTCAAAACTGTTCATTTCAGTACGAGTTTGATCCACCTACTCACCAGAAATAAACCGGTAATACTTATGTTTGAAGTAGCCGCCAGTGGTGGCTGTCTGTATAAATATTGCGTGTTTGTTTATTGCATGCTGATTGAAAGCTTATTACACTCAAATTTACACTGCAGCGATAATTATTGGCAAATACAAGTTGTCATTGATACGAGATATTTATCCAAAGTATCGGAAATCTCATAAAACGCAATTTTTAAATCATTCACTGAATAAGCATACGTTTCAAAGTCTGCTCCATAATCTTCTTCGGACACAGCGTATTTCTTTACCGATTGATTTCATTTTATTCATGGGCAGTAAATAAAACTACCAACAATCTTAAAAATTATGAAATTGATATTTTTCTTATGCATATCAATCAAATATTCAGCAGTTAAAATTTTCCCTTGTCCAGGCGATTCGCTTCAACAGGTGGCTCGGGTCAAGGCTAAACCCGGAAGATGGAGACCACAGGGTATTTTGTTTATCTTCTTCTCACCCTCTTCTACCCTCCCTCACCCTCTTTTTACCTTTCCCCTCCATCAAAATTCCAAAAATCCAAACGAAACTTGAATATCTATATATATTTTTATGTTTCTGCATCGTTTAGTCGTATCTTTTTAATATAAGAGTTGTGAATGAAAATATATACTAGCTTCACTTTCGAAAATACTATAATGTGTACACAAATGTGCATGACAAGTAGGCACCCAACGAGTTTATGAAAATCATGTGTGGTTTGCAATTTGAAAACACAAGATCATTGGAGAGCTGCAGCAATTTGTGCGCAGTCATCTAGTTTAAAAAGAGATTTCGGTTTCCATTAGCTTGCAAACCTACTGCCTTTCAAGTTCGAAAAACATGTTTGAAATCTGTTGAAAAGGTAAAGAAAATGTATTAAATTTATTTGTGGACCTTTATATCTCTACAATTCTTTTTTATTGTTAGCTAGTAGGGGAAAGAGAGTAAACAATATTTGACATAGTTTCGTTAGGAGGATCTTCCTAAAGATTGATAATTGTGGACCTAATTAATGGACGTCCTCTTAGTAGTATTTGTCACATCGGAATATACCTAAGGGGAAGCAATTTTTCGTTAAAAACATAATTATAATCCATAGTGGCTAATTAATGGAAACATTACAAATGGTGAATACAGTTTTAAAATTCAACATTCATTTTTTGCATTTTTATATGTCGTTTACTCAGTTTACATGATTTATTCCAATGCAAGAATTGAAAGAATTATTGTTTTTTATTCAAGTTATGTGGTATTTCATGAATCAGATTTAAGAACCAAGCATTTCGCACACTTTGGTGCTAAATTACTTAATACATAATAGCATTGGAACATGACTTGCTAAACGTAATGGAAATGCGAAATAAAGCCGCAAAGAATGCAAAGAATTTCAACTTTTACATTGTACTGTGCTCATATTTATTCCCAGAAAATTAAATTGCCAGGGTGGAGTTCGTCAGGTTGACATATAGACTTCTGGAATAGGCGACTTCCTGTTCACGTGATTGCAGCAGAGGTCACTTAATAAATTAGAAATCAAATTCTAACCACCATCTTTGATTTGTATCGGAAAATAATTTACTAATCTACCCGACTCATTTATTTATTCAGTATTGTTTTAGGCGGTGCTCAGTTCTTTCAAATTTATTTATAATTGCATATTGTTTGAAGAGAAACAAGAAACCGGCTGGCTTATTAGTGGGGGGGGATAATTAATTGTATTGATACCTTTGACAGATCTAGTTTAATTTACTTCAACTTTATTGCCATGCTGACCCGGACTAAGTTCACGAGTAATATTTGTTTGTTTTTGTTGTTGTAGGTATGGGTTTGTGTGTCAGGGTGTTCAGCAATGCGCATGCGTGACATCCTCCCCCTCTCGCCATATACCTTATAAAGCAATAACAAGCCTTTTCATGACGTAGGATTTACAGTCCTTTGTTGCACATTGCAAACAAATTTTACAGGAAATCTGTATGTGGTGTGTATAGAACTAGATAGAACTATGAAATGAATTGCATGTCCGCAGGTGTTCGTGCATCTAATTTTGCATTCAGTTGAAAGCAAAGGTTATTATATTGTATCATATCATTAATTTTTTATGCACTACCATAGTAATTCAAGATCATGCTGAGAAATGAAAGGTGTATCTGATATATACATTTGTAGAGAAGCTGAAGTTTGACATATTTCTTTGGAAGTACTACTACTTGTTACTGTTTGAAAGTCTCTATTATACTCTGATAAAACAAACTTCAGACTTTTGTAACAATTCCGCAAATTTATTTCGATTTTAATGTGTTGCTTGGTTCATCTGTACAACATTTAAATTAGACGACGTTGATGGCCAGTTTGAACATAATTTTAATTTTCACGTGATTACATCATTCCTACATACATAACAATTTCGTACAATGCAATATTTATTCACGTTAGTTTTTGCTATTTAATTACAATCATTGAAATGCTGCACTAACATGTATTTTCAGAACAGATATTTAATGCAGACACCTACAAATTGCAATTTTCTGTTTTGTGCATCGTTTTATAAACGATGTGGTTTATTACATGCTATTTATTGCACACTTTATAATGATAAGCACTGCGAGATAAAAGTGACACAGTTTAACGTCTAATTATACACAGATTTGACGTCAGGTTTTCACGAATAATTTATAAAGTTGACCGGGCAACATACAAATAAAATAATTAGCATGGATTTTTATGACGTGGAAAAATATTATAGTGATGACCTGCACCACAATTCGCCTAGCAAATCGGAACAAAAGCAATAGAATTGGCCCTTGAGGCAAACTTCAGTTAAAATAGGTCGCTTCCGCTTCCTGAGCCTGAACTTGAATCTGCAACATACTTATATATTTTGCATGCATTAACGCATTTCACCGGGAAATGCACAACGGGCCAAATGAGATATTAAAACGAAATCTCCGAAAGCTTGTGGAATTTTTTTTACGAGGTAGACTTGGTTGCTGCAGTCGCTTGCAGTGAAAGGTCAGGTGCTGTTGTTGTTTCACCTCCTCCTCCAGTATCCCCTTTGGCAGCTGCAGACTTTTCTGTAAATCTTGCCACATTGCAAACATACTTTTGGCATTTCCCACCTTCGGAGCTCAGTAAAGATTCTATCAGCGGGGAGTAGTGATTTCTTAAGAATTTCGGTACCATGTTGTCCAGGAAGCTGTAATTACAAACAGTATATAATTTACTTTCACTTTGTCGATGGATTATATATTGAAAAATGTACTGACTTAGTACGAGATTAATTTTCTGGGCATAGGCATTTTCTTGTTTTAATAGACTTTTATATGGAGGATTGCATTCATAATTGAGCTGGCAAAAATTATAATTTGCTTTGATTGACAATTTCTGAAATACCGACGAAATTAATACCAATCCATCACTTAAACAATTTGCACTATAATCCACAAAATCAGCTTGGAATGAAGGTCAATTTGGATTGAGAGCCAAAAGTAGAAATAAAAAGCTGAGGATGAAATTTGATTTAAATTAACATTGCGCATTTGTTCAAAAATTCATGGCATTTACTCCCATTATGTGCATTGGGGCTTTTACTACTTTTAATCATTCATGTTCTCGATCTTTCAGATTCAAATCCACATCTTACCCTATGACAGAACGTCGCAAGTTCTTGTCATCGGTTACTTTGAGTACATATCCAACCTCGCAAATGACTCGACGTCTGCAATTGGCATCAGTTGCTAGTGTCTTGTACTCATCGAATGCGGAATGAATAGTCTGAAGAAGCTCCATGCCAAACATTTCCTGACCGGAGTTACCCCTTTGAGCACTTCGACCAAGCAGGAAAGCCAAACCCGGAAACAATGTCACCAAAGCTGTTACGATGGCTGGTGCAAATGCGGTAAGTGCGAGAAATGCGCCAATGACCAGAAGCGGAATGGCCACTGCGACGGCGATTCCAACGGGTATGGACAACGCTCCTAGCCCCAAAAAGGTCTTCTTCAACTTGTCCATCATGCCTTTGTCCTTGCCTTTGTCCTTTCCACCACCATAGTCATTCCCGTAATCATTAGACGGTGGATAATATTGTTGCATAGGTTGATCTTGCACAGGCTGCGAGGGGTAATAATAGTAGTACAAATTGCCGGTGTCACCACCCCCACCCCCGCCCCCGTCTGCATATGCACCACCACTGTCCCCCCCGTAACTGTCTCCTCCACCACCACCTCCGTAGCTGTCTCCTCCACCTCCACCTCCGTAACTGTCTCCTCCACCTCCACCTCCGTAAGAGCCTCCATCACTGGAACCCCCACCTCCGTAACCACCCCCTCCGGAACTTCCACCTCCGCCGTAACCACCTCCACCCCCGCCGCCCCCGCCGCCATATTTTGGATCAGCAATGGCACCACTAAGCAATGAGCCAAGTGACTCTCTCCGTTCACTCGTTGCCGGTGATGATGAAGATGCGGTGCAGGCCATGGTTACGAGGGTCAGTGTGACCAACACTCGCAACATTCCAAACATTGTGGAAGGAGCTGAAAAAGAAAGTTTCATAAGTGCAATGTACACGGAGCGCACATATTCCAGCAAAATGTTTTTTCGTGCAGAACAAGAAAATTTTATCCATAAACGATGTCATACTCCAAAAGGAAAAGAGTGTCTTTCAAAGTGTGACAAGTTAGGATGAGGGGGATAACTAGGATGTTATGTCACACAGCTCAAAGGAATGCAGTTTGCAATGACATTTGGCTCCTTAAAGACCCTTGGACATCTGGTCTCATAACCTCTCCTCATATGGCCATTGGAAATTAATTAGTTAATAAATGTTTGATTTCATTGCCACAGAGAATTTTTGGATGTGACCGTTAGGAGAGGGGGTTCAAGATAATGTGACAATTGTGCGACATGGGGGGGTGACATCATTTGTGGATGGCCCCCAATAGATATTATGATTTATTAATTCATGACAGGGAATGCAAGAATTCCGAAATTCTAAAATTTATAACGACCATCTATTATAGACAATATTTGTAGAGCATTTGATGGTAAAAAATATACCGAATTAATGTCTTATCTCCATTGATTTTATGTAGAAAGTTTTGCAAATAATATAAAGTAATGAAATGTTAGCTGCAAATAAATATTCTTAAAGGAAGCAGTATTAGTTTTAATGCAAGTGATGACGTCAAATCTCATTCGCCAAAGGAAAATTTAGATCGAGGAAAAGTCAGATAGCGGAAACGGGTTATGATGAGGGGATTGTTTCCCTGGGAATTGTCTGATTAGCATTTGCTTCCTCGAAATACATTTTTTTTGTAAACTACAGGTCATTGGAGAAAGTTCAAGGAATGAAGGTTAAACGGAGCGTTTGCCGGACAAACATGGCCGACATGCACCTACCTGTTTTTACCTGTTTTCAGTACAAAAAGTCGTCTGCGTCTTGACCAAATGCAACAGGTTGTTTTATAACGTAAGACTGCGCGTACCAAAGACTTATCACCAAACTCGCAACTTGTAAAAGACTTGGGCGCATTGTGATTCTCTTGTATTTATAGGAGTTGGATTGTTTGGGAATGGTGTTTTAAGGGCGCGCTTTTACAGCTCACTTGTGAACTCTTTAGGTCTCATTTGTGACTTCAACGTTTTGGCTTAATCATCGCCGAAAAGCTGGCGTTATAGTGTTCTTCGATGTCATATGTGTTGCGTCTGCAATTTCCAGGTAAGCTTGCTAATCTTGTGGCAACAAGGAACCGTCCTTTCGCCCTGAATCATCCCCATGGCCCACTTTCTCTGATCACTTGGCCCTGACCGTGACTTCATCTGCAACAGTTAACTCCCTCCTCTTAGTACAAATGTTGCCTGTGTGATTTGCCAACTTAGGGGTGGGGTACGGCTCAGTGGTGACCCTGAGCTCTCGCTGTTGCTGTTTTCCCAGAGGTCTTCCGCATTCCAACTGTAGTTTCAAGTTCGAGGGACGTCGACCTCAAGAGGTCACCGGGGCAATGAATTGTAATATTATTTGTCTTTGTCGTTGCGTCAGTGTGTCGATCATTCACACTTTTTTCCCCCCATTATTTTTAAGTCACATCTCCTCTCCTATAAACCAAACTTGGCGATTGCTATTACATTGATGCTGGAAAATGAACGGTGTTTCTTCAGGACTAACAATAACCTAGATGAAAACGTGGTCACACGTTTCAATTGTGTTAACTGCAATTAGGTAATTGCTGTAAAATAACATGGTACACTTTCAAGTTATTTGAATATGTACGTTAAATTGGCATGAAATTCTTTTGCCTAATGAATGCCACGTCCACTACAGACTTTTATAACATTATCAGCCTAAAATTGTATTTTGGGAATTTCTAATACAATTTCTATTGCAGATATTACATTAAATGTGGTTGTTTCTGAGGGTCCATTGCGTATTGCATATTTTATTACTAATTATGCAAACTGATCCTTAACAACTAAATAAACTTTCTGGTGATCTCTGGAGAAATTGTTTTATTGAATGTCTTGCTTTCATGTTTTGAAGAGCTTGCGACAAACAACTATGGCGTTTTTCACATATTTTCCTTGCTAGCAATAGAAAAGGACGACTGCAACTACAACAAGGGTGTTGGAACACATAATTTGAATAGAGTATAACTATAGCATGCAAACTTGTTTTTTGATATAGGCCTATTGTTGGAAACTTGGAAAGTCAAGAAGATATGCACTCGTCCGTAAGACCTACATGTCTAGAAACCCAAATCCGGAGAGACTTTTCGTGGCATCTCGACTTGTTCGTTAAAATGTGCATGAATTTAGGTTGACTGCAGTATGAATGGATAGATGGAAAATATGCGTTGTGCCCTTCCGCAATTCGTGACCGCAAGTGGTTCATGTTTGAAATTTCTTTTTACCGAAGGTTAATGTTTTCGCTCGGTCAGGCGGCCACCTAATATTGTAAACAACACCTTAGCAAGTATGTCTAACCTTGGGTCTCACCTTTGACCTTTCACCTAACTCAATCCTGTTTCCCACCACTGTTCAGCTGCTTGCTTTTGCCATTTTCTCATCGACTGCTCAGAGAACAACACGTGGCATCGCAATTCACGAAAGCTTTGCTCAATTCTACCAGAAGAAATATGGTACCAAAATGTTAATATTTTCACCCTCTAAATCCTATTCTGCCCATGTTAATGATTTGGTTAATTGAAATAAGTAATATGTATATACAGAATAACGCTTATTCTCCTGCCATAAGTGTCTGAAAAGACTCAGTTACTAAATTATAATGCTATATTTTTATAAAATAAGGGAAATGAACTGAAATGTCAACTGTCACGCATTACCTGGATACCTTCAATTATATTTCTGAATTGCAGAAATGACAAGAGTTCATTTTTATAATTATGCACCGCTTTCCAATCTCAGAATTATGAAAGGCGCGTTCATTATAAATTTATTTGTTGAATGGAACTTAATCAAGCTTTAGTTTCAAGCAACTTTTATTGTAATCTCTTTTCAGCATGGAGTTTTATTATGTATTGTTGCGTATGGCAACCGGAAACATGACACTTATTGTCATTCCTGTGGTTTAAGTGCAACTTATTAGTTAGGTTTTTAAATGATGGAATGCGATTTAAATTACTAAAAATTCCTTGCTGTCAGGTTTCTACATTTTGCTTGGGCTTCTTTTTTATTTAAAACGACCGATCAAAGTTTACTATACAATTTTAGTAGTTGTGCAACGTTTTATTTCTAAACTTCGTGGTAACATGGAAGTGCAAAATTAAAAATAGAAATGCAAATTAAAGCTTTGGAAGCGGTGAGAATTAAGCAATAGTTCTGTGGTTTTGCATTTGTTTTGACATTTGGATAGACATTTTGCTGCCCTATCATAGCATAAGTTAGAAAGGCTTTGGCTGTGAGTCTAAATTTGTAGGTTATGCAATCACTAGTTTGGCGGCAGGTCTGAATTTTTTCGAAATTACTTTTGGCTGTACTTTTCCTAATGTTGCTGATGTTTTTCAAAGAAACATTATTAAGCTTTACATGAACTCTGAAAATTCTTTACACTCTTGGATGAATATATTGACACTAGATATTAATTTTCATTGGCATTGAAATTCAAAAAAATACTGCATATTGTTATAGCTAAATTTGGTAAAATATTTATAACTTAAATTTTCGGGAAATTATGTTAGAATGCAAAGGAATTTTGAGCAAATTATTTTTGACATTATTCATGTTTGAAGCCATCATGTTATTATATTTATGTGCGCATTGTTAGAAGCGGCTGTGGGTTGCATTTTGTAGTTCCGCAGCCTCCCGCTGGTGGTGCACTTATTCATCTTCAATTGTTGCACCTGCAACTACAATAGCGCTTCTCCAAAATGCCGTATCCCGGTCGATTCGGGGGTTGTGAACTTCTCTGACAAAGGCCCTTCCCTATTTGCTTGGAAATTATAAATTTCTGTTAACTTTTCATCATTGTTGCACCCAAGAATTAATTGTTCACTATGAATATTTAGGTGTGTGAAAAGTACACTTAGAGTACAAATGGTGCAACATTCGAAATATTGAAATGTTTGTGAAATAAAACGGGGTTTCAAATGGGACTCCCTGCATACGTTTATTATGTATTATAACTTCTAATACACAATAGTAATACACGTAGTAAATTGGAATTAGTTGTCAGTTGTTCCCTTTCTAGAAGCGCCACATCTGTAGGAGAAAAAAAAAAGAGTTCAGCATTGTGTTCTACTTACTTGCATGTTGTAATTATCTACAGCAAATTGAAACACGGTTTTCAAAATCGAATTTAATAAATTAGCATATCGTTTTGAACACCAAGCTTCCCAGATTATTTACCTATTAATTAATATAAGTGGCAATTAACTCATACTTTGATTTGGTATAGATGTGTAGTAGTTTCAAACAAAATGGTCGGAAATATTGAAACTATTGGTTCAGAGTAATCTTTCGATTCTTCACTAGAATTAATATAGCATTTCATGATCTCCATATACCTATTGTGAGGTGAATACAAAATTTGAAATACATTTTAGATGAAAAAGAATTGAGTTGAATACGTTTGAGATTTTATTATATGATCGTAGTTCAGATACGTACCCGACTTTGCTTGTAGATATCCTTGCATTTTTTAAGGCACACTTCTACCTAATTGCGTTACGAAATCAAAAGTAACATACAAGAAGCAACATAAAAATAGTATTTATGAATTAGCATTCCTTTTCTTGTAAATTTAGCAATTGATTTGTAAAACGGAGTTAAAATTGCTGTACACAAAAAAGCATGTACCACGTTAACTATGAAAATATAGTTGTAATAATTTCAACTTGTCTGGAAATCTATTTCAGATTAGATATTACGTATATTGCCACTAGCTGGATTTTGGCAAAAAGTTTCAAAGTTTTTTTGATACAGTATTTTAAGCTGAATCCGGTTATGTTAGCTTTACGTTTAAATGTGAGCAAACAACTGTCATCGAAAATGCCTTAAATCCGGGTATTATTATAACCTAATTAAATTTTATGGCAACGTTATCAAGTAATAAATATTATTGCAGTCCAATAATTTACAAAAATGATTCGTATGTGTTATTGAAAATCAATATTCTTTACATTGAAAAATTACACAGATTATAAGTTGCCTATTCTGCAATTCATGCGCTTTTTCAGGTAAAATGTTAAACCGGTATATTTGTTTTATTTAGAAGCAACCGTTCAAAAACGCAAGATTATTTCCTAGTGATTTTTTTCCCCGCCGAGATAAGTACGTATATGTACTCATTTTTTTTTACACACGTTGGTCACGTGCAATTTTGCAAGAATTGCTTCCGTCTTTGTACAAGTTGAACAAACGAGGACACCGTTTTGCATTTGCGACTGGAATTTGTAATCGTAATGTGAAAAAATGTAATAGTTTATTGAGTACAATGACGAAATGAGTGTCCACATTTTCAACGAACATAATGTGTGTTTTCCAATGTAAGCAGAAAATATTGATCCAAAAGTATTCCCTTTGTTTGCTGCAAGTCAAAACAAAGACGTACACAAGAGACTGCATTTGAATTTCTATCCTGAAAATGTACATCATTGATCATGAAAAAAACAGAAATATTTGCGCTTTCTGTTATTGCACTCCTCAGAACAAACCACCGAACAAATTAGAAATCGTTGTGTTGTATGACCGATAGAAACGTAATTATCCCCTACAGTAGAGTGGTATTTAAAAATGAAATATTTACAATAACAGGGAAGTGGTTATACAGAGACAGTTTTCATGCTCCTTCAATGCTCAATATTGCTTGAACAAGAACCGATACGAACGAGTTACAAGGAAATTTATGTACAGTTGGGAAAATCTTTTCTCCTTCACTCTTCTATTTAAGTGTCTTCATCAGCAGTGACAGAAACAGACGAAGAGTATAGTTCCACTTATAGAGTATCCAGTTATCCAGTAATGTAATATTAAAATAATTGTGAGTACACAGCGGAGTAATGGTGCATGATGTTCGGAATCAAAATGCTCTGGGAAATAATTCAAATCGAGCAACTTTCATAGTGAATTGTCATCAAATTTCACATCTTC
>WWPM01020765.1:0-13338 GCA_023279145.1 Glomeris maerens
TGGCCGAACATTATATACAGATCATATTATATTACCTGTCTATTTCGTACATTCCGCCATTCCAATCAACAGCTGCTTGGAATGTACTGAAGTACTTTTTGGTTTTGTTTTGCAGGGTAGGGTGTTCAGGATGCCATTCTTTTTCTTCCTCATACTTATCTGAGGTAGTCTAGTGCATTTGATAGTTAGATTAGTGTATCTTTGTTTTCCTTTCTCAACTTCTGATTTGTTATTGACTGATATAAGTATAGTCAATTACAAAATATATTACTACTTTTCAGTTTTGGATGATAGACAATTTGCTGAGCCACTATTACTATTCTTGGAAATTCAATATATTTTAAAAATTGTATTAATGGATATTTCTTTAATTGCATAGTAAGCTTATATTGCACATTTAGCTATTTTTTTAAATGGAGATAATTCTTGAAATATTACTCATTCTGAGATCAATGTCATTAAAAACTCCATAAAAATTTCGCATTTCACTTTATATTGTGCATGCATGCTTATCGGGAAGCAGTATAGTAATATTTTACCTCAGTTGCTAAATCTTGGCTTAATGGCTGTAAGGCACAAATGGTAATTGCTGGTAATGGCTGTAACCCTTCTGACCTCCATTCTGATTTCATGATGACCTTGCGCCTTGTGGTAATATTGTTCAGTTAAACTCAGCGTTCATTTGAAAATATGTTAAGTACATGTTTGCAGTCGGTAATGCCGAATCCGAAATTCACGAAAACCAATATTTCATGTCCTGAAACGCATATCTTACAGTTGAAGACCAAGAACATTGTATATTGTTGGCAAAATTATTTGAAAACGGAATAGCTGACTGCACTATAGATACTGTCATACTGATTGATGTAACATACTCGGAAAACTCTGTAATAACTCCCCAGGTCTGGCCGACAGCAACACAAAGTCCACCAATAGCTGTTATTGCCCACATTATTCTTAGGATCCAGGATTTTCGAGTTGCTATTTGGCTTAGACCCACTATTGTACATTTATTAGTGAATTCTTTTAGTGTTTCTTTGAAGCTGGTTGAATCTTCCATTTTTGGCCGGGGCATTTTCAACTGGAATAAATACGGTTTTATTCATTTTGAGTATCTTCAATACCGACACCTGAAATGCGCCAAAGGGATTTATATATCATTCAGCACAACATCAGCCTAGGTGATGAATCCATACAATAGTCAATAGATAATCTTATTTATTTGTGTGTGCAAAAATTCTGATTTTGTCATTAAGATTGAATGAAGTCAATATCTTAGTTTATTAGTCAAATAGATAGTAAATTTATATAGCCAAATCAATACCAATGCAATTTATGTACAGTAGATGATCTTGCATTAGTATATCTGTGTCGCTCTGTTCTCAATGTAAGTCTCAATTGTTGTTTGAACTATTAGCAATCTGGAAAGTCTTCAATAGATATACGAATGGGATTATGTGCCATATAGTCATTGTTATTTAATCAATATTAATTTCTTTAGACGATTGGAGAACTAGTGCAAATAAAATTGGTTATAATCATACAATGCAATTTGTGGGATGAATTTCTTTACACGTGCTTCGTATAACCCGTATGTATAGTATTTCATTTCGTACCTTGGTCATTTTCCTATCTATTGATGGATTATGATCACTTGAATGTTGGTTACCACCTGAGTAATGCATTGTTACGACTTGATTGTTTGCCTATATATACACACGAATGGCCATGGCACTGCTTTTGTGTACCAATAAAGCTAAACAAATACTGGTTGGTAGAGCTAAAAAAGTATTACGACCACGCCCTGAATAAACACAACCATGCTAAACAAATATTGACCAAGTCCACGAATATTATATCCTTTAATTGCGTTTTATGTTCACGTGTCATGGGTTAAAAGCAAATGCAATGCTTTCAATCTGAAAAGACAAGTTATGTGCATGGTTTCCTGAAAGGCTGGTAACATTTTATAATTGAGAAAGGAAGCGACTGTCAATATTAATGACGTTTGTATCTGTAAAATGACTTTGGTGCTTCTAAGCAGATTCTAACTCTTCCAATTTTTGTGATAGGTGGGTTTTTTAAATGTAGACTATGTGCAATTTGAAATGCATGATAATACCTGCTATATTTCCTGGTAGATCATATATAACAAGATATGCATTGAGCAAATAAGTAATTTTAGCTTTAAGAATTTACTGGCAGTTATGTTTTCACACCTGCATGCATTCATTGGAAGAGTAAAAGGTGAGGCAGCAAATGTTTGAAATCCAAAAATCAGTATTCTCAAGTTGGAGTAACCTATTTATATCCGTCCTACTTGCCTTACAAGAAAATCAGTTCACCTTTAAAGACATTTTGTATACTGATGAGTCAAAATTCCATTGAGATGTAGTAGTGATTTGCCACTACATGCATTATTGATCCCAATAAAATCACTATTTTTGTGTCCGTCTGCTCGTCAAATGTGTGGTGTAAGATGTACAGTGCATGGTATGAAAATATAGGGAATATACTGAATCCATCAGTTATAATGTTTTGCTGCAAAAAGCCAAATTGACATATTGTTTTACTACGACAGAGTATTGCTGTCAAATGTATACAATTTATTATTTGAATTGGTGTTTGCACAAAATATAAATGTAATTAATTTTCTGTTCAACCAACATTGATCATAAATGCAAGTAAGGGAAAGAGTGATCGGTGACATTTGTGCAGTTGAACATATGGCACTGTTGTGCAAACAAAATGCTTGACACTATTTTATTGTTGGTGATTGTTAAAATTAGTTTCATGGATGTTCTGTACGAGGTTACTGTCCATTTGCTTTTATAACAGTTGAAATTGTAACAAAGCTTTAGACGTAACATGCAGAAAATATTTTAAAACGCTGCATTTAATATCCAGTTCTTTTGCTGAATTGTATTATCAAAAAATATGTATAATGCATGAAACTATTTCAATAAGTGAACCAGACATTATTTTTTTTTACTTTAAGGAAATCATTTGTAATATCCAGAGTCTTAAATTTTCTTTAGACCTGCAAGTTCAAAAAACCAGAATATAAAATATAATAATCATGAGATCGATCGGCCACTTATGCATCTTGGGAGACTTAGGCATCATGTATATCTTGGATGTGGTGTATTTCTGGTTTAGACTTCACAGGAGATATTTCATATGTACGAGTACATTTCTTGAAGAGGTAATCGCACATGATGATAAATAGCTCCACGAATTCAGCAATGGTGATTGCAGACACTCCAAGCCATAACCCAAGATTTCCTCCAACAATTCCCCAATAATCGGACAGCTGTTAAATGTGAATTGAAATTAATACGAAGTATGCAACGTACGAACGCCTTGCATGGCCGGGTTAATATAATCTCTCTTCGTTTTGCAATATGCTCATACATGTGTTAAATCTTGTTTATAACGGCAATTAAAAAAAAATCCAACATACCGAGTATTTAGGAGTTTCGTAACAAACCGATATCATTGGTGACTGCACCTGAACCTTAACCATCACTGTCCTGCAAATACAGTGAATTGTATTAGTTCATATGAATAAACAGTTATCTAGAAGTAATACAGTACAAATTCGACTTTATATTGTTGGGCATATAACATTTTGAAGTAATTTTAAGGAGGTTTCCTCCATGGAGATTTAAAATTAGTAATTCTGAGGAAAGAATCCAGAAATTGGTGATGTCTTCCACAGGTCGTTTGTGGCATTGTGGACGGCCATTTTGTTACACCTACCTAAATTTCAGATAGGTATTTGCAAGGAATGCAGTCACGTTGGGAAATGAGTTTGCATCTTCAGGGCTTATAGATTGCTTATGACCAGATTCATGGGCGTCGTTGGGCCCTTGTTTGAAAAATTCAGGTCTTAATTGCGATTCATCGCTGTAATCGTCTTCCATAATACTAGACTCTTGGTTGATATCGTCTGTGTTATACGGCACAGAGAAATTCCAGGTCGTTTCAAGATCTCTCATGTAGTCCAGCTAATATAGACATGCGCATTCGGTAATTAAATTGGTATTAACTGTAAAGACATGGTATAGTATAGGCGTATACCTGAAATGACAGCAAAGGTATCCTTTGTATTGTTGAACGATAGCTCATCTCCCTGTTATTTGACATTAATTTTGGAATTTCATGTGCACATTTTATGCATTGGAATTTCATTTTTAATATGTATAAATAATTTCGATGAAGTCATATTAAGGAAACATCAATGTAAATTTTTTTGTGGATGCAAGCTTAGAATGGCTGCAAAAGGAAAACAACAATAAGCCTGATGTCGGTAGACATTGAAATTTAAATTACAGTAGAACCCCTAATATCCGAGGTAATGTGGGGAGGAGGTATGTTGTACATACATGTGTAGTTTTTCAATGGGTCGTCTTTAGAATATACTAAAATATAACTTACCAGCAAGGCACCCCACATTGATCGAATAGGTTAGTCATGTTGAGCACATATGCGCATGTGCCTAGAAAGTAAAATGAACAGCTATCTACTGATTTAACATTATGGCGTAAAATATGGTGCACGCCTAATGAAATGATACAAACTTCCACATGGTTTGGCATCGGGGTAATCCGCAGAAAAATGACCAATGGGAATAGTTTCGATGTAACAATTGCACAAATGTAGGGACATATTCTGCATCATCGTTTTGGTGCATGCCTAGATCATGAAATTAACACACCGATTATTTATCAGAGACATGAACAGAGAACTAAAAGTAACAAAAATTACAGAAATATGTAATTTTAAATATACTTCAGTTGAGTATTTGTATGGTCGCAGTTCTGAATAATATATACTCTTCTTCTGACTGTGCCCTTCACTGACCACACAATCGCTGTTTGACCCTCTGTTCGGTATGCGTGTCATTTCTTCCTGAAAAGTACCTTCTACATGCATAATATCCATATTCGTGACATTTTCAACTTCCAGTTATACGTATGTTGAGTAACTTGCATGAACCACGTCTTCCTTCAAGATTAACCAGGTACCTACCTTATAAAATAAAGGGAATTGAACCTGTGCTCTTAATAGAAGAATTTAAAATGAAATTATTAACTGATATATGTATGCTTATAGTAGAATCGATTGAATTTTCATGATTTACATCATCAGTGATTTGGTTAAGGTTTAAGTGTTACCAATTCACGAACTTCTACAGTATATAACAGTAAAAAAATGACAATGGGCCTGCTGTATGTCATTCCAGTCAATGAAAGTTCGAACATGTTTGCGATGTAAAAATTAAACATATGGTACCTACCCACTCAATGGATGTTATGTAGTTTTGCCCCATTTCAAGTGTAATGGTGCCTCCATCTCCAAAAGCATGAATGGGAGCTAATCCTGGGGTGCTCATTTGCATCACATAGGCAGTGTTGGTGTCCTCCTCTGATAACAGCTTTCCGTTTCGAAATAAATAGAATGTTACACCTTGGATGAAACAGTACATACAGTGAAGTTGTAGCCCTGGATTCATATTTGCCATTCACCCTGTGTACAGATTATATTACATAGTAAAATACCTGTGTATGGGGGAGCTCTGACCCATTGCTTTGGATCGATTGCAGAATTGAAAGTGAAGCACTCCTCATATTCATCTTTCATGAATGACAATTGCAGGCTGTGCATTGTAGTTTATTTGCGGATATCATTAGGCAAATGTGTAAAATATTTCCAGAAAAAATGAAGATCATGTTAATTACTTGTTCCAGCCTTGAACATCTTCTGATTTGTTAGCATAATCTGCAAATACACTGATGGCAGCAGATGTTTCATTAGATTAATAGATCATATTTGCAATAAAGTTTTTGTTTAATACACATCGCTTACTTGCCTATCAATTCCATACACTGCACCGCTCCAGTCAACAGCAGCTGTGAATGCACTGAAATATTTCTTTGATTTATTCTCCAATTTAAACTTCTCAGGATTCCAATTGCTTTCCAAATCATGTCTCTCTCTTGCTGTCTATCATTAGTGGTTAACACAACCCAATGCATGCATTATGATTATGAATAATATATTAGGCACATGAGTACATTACATTAGTATCCTCCTGATAGCGGATATTCAATTGTTAAGTGGATAAATTACATGTGGCATAATGTGCCTTTTGTCGATCTGCTAATGCAACCTTATTTTCGACAATTTTTCCTCCTAGCTTTTTGGTGATGCGTTATTGCCATGAAAGGATGAAAGATACAATTTTAACATGGTATATGAATTTCTTCTATATGAGATAATCCACTTCCAGGAATATATGATGACTGTACTAGTATAGTATATACCTTGGAAGAATACATATTGGTTTTGATGACGCAAATGGTGATTGCTGGTAATAACTGCAGTGCTTCAGACCTCCACTCAGATTTCATAATAACTGCATGTCTTGTTGTCAATTGTAACACAAATTTTGAATGAAACTTGGTTCCAATTGCATATTTAAAAGACTGTATGAGACATATACATACTTGAAATATTCCGTGGTGACATCCCAGGCCTGCCATAGAGCCATACATAATCCACTGACAGCAAACACCGCCCACATTACTCGTATAATCCGTGAACTTCGAGTTGCAATTTGGTTCAAACCTACTATGGTGCACGTTTTAGCAAAATCATTTAAAATAACCTTGACACCTGCCCATTCTTCTTCATTCTTGTTTGTGGACATCCTTATATGCACAGACAACTAAAATAACAGCTTATCCCGACTGAACATGTGCAGAGTAGTGGTATTTTTGGACTGAAAAGATAAACCAAAAATAGGTCTTGTATTGCAATTTTAGTCATTGTGTGCCTTGATTAACATTCATGTGCATTCCAATATACCCATGTGTGCGATTACATCTTGAGAAATCTTAATGCATTTAGCAATGTTTTTTTTCATGAATAGCAATGCAGAAACAATTGTAGAACTTTTGATGGACTGTTTACTTTGAAATGTGTTGCTACATGCAGTGAATGTCGTATGAATTCATTTATTCTGAAATTGGAATAAAATCTTTGCATAACTTACTTGTTTGTTCTTGTGGAATTGATATTACCCCAAAAATTCCAACCAAATGACTGCATCTATGAATGGCTACATGCAGCTGTGAAGAATGACAAAATGCCTCTGCACTATGTTTAGGCTGCGGACTTCATTAAGCGCGTAATTAACTATGCATTTTTAATGATATTCCGGTTTACATGCCTATTACTAAAACACTAACCGCATTATATTCATGTCCAGGGCTCTCAGGCGGGCATAATGGCACATTAGGCTGTAACTCATTATGAATTTTGAATGAGGCTCTAGTTTCCTCCCTGCCACTGCAGGCCCAGACTTCTTGAAAAACTTGCATACTTGACCAGCAGTAGGCTTACATTTGAGGTAAATTAAAAATGGCGTTTTGTTGGTAAATTAGTTATTTAGAAGGTAACAAAGTAGTATTGTGCCTTCAAACTATGGTGAACTGATTTGTCAGTTTTGACGTACAGTGAAACCTGTATATTTGCACAGAATCGCTTCCATGGAGTTAACATTGTGGTATCCCTAGATATTTTGTACACCTGTCTACCTTAGACATTGGACAGGGGAATCTGCACGAAATGATAGAAAACCTATACAAGTTGGACGTTTTTACTACATTACTGGGCACCTTTAGGGCCATTTTCCAGACGCACGTGACGGCCAGTGACTGAATTCGAGCTGGAAGGGGTGTAACATCTCACAGCTCATGAAATATGCTGCAGAAAATAACGCAGAACTATTTGAAACTCTCACTTCAATCTGGGTGGCAAGCAATTTTAATTTGAAAATAAAACAAACCAATATTACCAATTATTGTAATACATTTTAAAAGTGTACTATCTTGTTCACATGGATATGTATGTTTTTTTTACCTTTTTAGCGTTTTATGATAAATAACAGCAATATTTTTTTATTTTGGTCACCCCTGAATATATTGGACAGCTGTCTAACTTGGTCGCTTTTTGGCTGCACCGATGGTGTCCAACGTAGACAGGTTTCACTGTATCACTAAGCCGTTCTTGCAATGTGCAATATGTAAGTAACTATGTATGTATATACCGTTTTAAATAGGAAGCATAATTTCTCTTTTAACTACTTGTAGCCAGTTGTATAATCATGACTTGACACAGATTTTTCCTGTGGCCGTTATTGTTGATGAAAAGAGTTAAACAATTTTATAGGATATGTCATAGTTTGCCCACAATGAATGTTCAAATAGGCATCAAACAATAAAATAAAAGTTGCTTTCATCTTTATTCTGCGATAAACTACATGTGCAACTGAACATGAGGGAGTTTTATCTCACAATGATACTCTTGTTTCATCCGTGTAGTGGTAATAAAAAAAAACCATTGCATGTGTTCTGCATAGTTTCTCTCGCATTCTGGGGCCAAACTGGTCAATTTTTGTTTGGTTTTTTATTGACATTTTATTGCCAGATTTCTCAGAAACACAGACATGTAAAAGATTGAATGTTGGAAAAATATAACGAGGCCGATGTGCACATAATATCCATCTGCTTAAAGTTGTGCAATTATAGCAATTACTGAAATTTAATTGCCAGTGTCTACTGTGCAATACACATTGTGACGAATCGCTCATTATGATATTAAACCTAGGGTATGTTAGTAATTAGTAGCACACTGGTGGCCAGTATTGCATTGGTACAATATACAGTATATTGTGCATTAGCCTACTTAGAAACGACTATAATATTTCGGATGATTCCAGTGGAAAATATAATATGCTGATGTATCAACAAGAAATAAACATTGCGCTCGTAAGGAAAACATCACACGTTTTTTAATATTTTTGGTTGTTCTCTATGTCGAGGTAACTCTTAATGCTGTTCAACTTAAGCAGTTCTTAATTAGTTTTATCATTGATCGGTTTGTCGATGTTATTGACTTTAAATGATGACTCGGTGTTTTGAGTTGGAACTTAAGAGAAAATGACTATGTCTTGTTGATACTGTAATAATAAAGTGTAAAGTATTTAATAAGGCAGTTATTACATATTGTGCATAAATGATGTGTCTTGAAAATATAATGCAAATTTAACAACTTAATTTGAATCTTGGGAGACTTCCATGACGTGAACTACCGCATGTTTAGACTTCACAGGAGTGACTTGATCGGAACGTGTCCATTTCTTGAAGAGCTGGCCGCAAATTACGAGAAACAATTCTACTAATTCAGCAAGGGAGATGACAGAAACTCCAAGCCAAAGCCCAAGATTTCCTCCAACAACTCCCCAAAAATCAGACAGCTGTTAAAATGATTCAAAATTAATTAAGTTATTTTTATAAATATTCTTCCATGTGTATATAGGTAATCAAACTTGGTTTTACAAGACAAGTAATATCAATGCAAGAATTTTTACAACTCTAATATTTATTTATAATAATTATACCAGACTCGTTTGCAATAAATTAATATGAATAAAAATAAAGTGATTTTACTAGTATCTTCGGTAAGTAAGAAAATGTATTAATTGTTTCTTATATGCACTTTTGGTGCGTTTTTTGGCATTAAATTAGTAATTGCTGTAAATTAATGTTTATCATTATCGTTAGTGTAGTTAATTATATAGTAACACTGTTTTATTAGCAAGTAAAATCAGTTCTACGTACCGAGTATTTAGGGGTTTCATAGAATACTGACATCATTGGTGATTGCACCTGAACTTTAATCATCACTGTCCTGCAATATTTAGTGATAAATACTGTGTATACTAGAATTTCGCATGAATAAGCATATACAGTTCTAGAGGCCATCCAAAATCGATATTAATTTTGTTTACATACGAGTACATTAAGGAGGTTCCCTCGCAGGAGAGATATTTCTGGACAGCTGCTGAATTTTTCACTAGATCTAATCTATTCAGATATAAAATCCAACCGAATTTGCATACAACGAATACGCTTTGATCCGTTCTTGCTAATCTGGTGAAATTGTACTTCAAGAGGTCCATGTCTACATCTTTAATTGCAACTTTGGAATTCATGAGTTGGTTTGGGATAAGTTGTTCTTGTTATGCGTCATAGTATGAATTATAAAGGTTGTCATGATATGGGATGCTTTGACACCTACTGGAAATAATAATTCATTGGGCAAGCTGAATTATATACTGTTATTGAGGAACTATTATATTAAATTTCTTATTGATAGTATTCCCAAGTGCTTGTCATTTTTGTTCTTGGAAGTGTTCATTTCATTTATGTATGTCTGGCGTAAGAATAAATTCCCTGGTCTGAGCAGACCAAAGCTGATATGTGCGGATCACGGTGGATCTTAGGGCAATCGGCCAGAGTTGGAATGGATCTGTCTAGGTACATCATGGTCTGGGTGAATAGTCTGTGCAGATGCGACAGAGCAATTTGCATTTGACTAAAATTGAATCGGATCTGCTTGTCAGATTTAATTTTTATGTGAAGGCCTCTTCGAGGTTTATGATATCAGAGAAAAGAACATATAAGAATTGCTATCGATTCAGTTGGGTTATTGATTTTGGATGGCCCTTTATTTACACCAACCTTGATTTCAGATAGTCATCTGAATAATAGTACATGTAATCATAATAATTTACTTGGTATCCTTGGGAGAAATTTTCAGGCATTTCATGCCATTCTTCACTGTCATTTTCACTTATGTCAAAAGGCTCTGGTGTGTTGTACTCTCTATCATAATGCATGTTGATCATGGTGTAATTCCATTTCATATCGTCCAGAATTTTCATATCTTTCAGAATGTCACTCTAACATAGACATGTAATTTCAATGAATAATAAACTTATCATGAACTGTAAAAAATGACAATAATTTCCTATAATACCTGAAAGAAAAGCAACGATGATGATTGCGTTGTTGTAAGAAACCTCATCTCCCTGTGATTTAAAACTGTTTTGAAAAGTTTGTAGTACCTTTACAAACATTTTATGCAATTATAATATTCACAAGTTGGACTAATTCATAAGAAACGACGAATCAAACACATTGCTTAGTAGCTGTTACAGGAAATTCACTGTAGGGAATGGGATTTATTTCTGAGGCATTGGTATATATTTTGATATTGGCGGAATTTTCCCAATGACCCCAATATCTGTTCAGATGAATTTTCTCAGCCATTTTCCAGGCTTAACTTTGAACAGTAAGCAAATTGCTGTGTGCTAGTGTAATTCTTATGAGAGTAGTCATTATTTAGTACAAAGTTAATAAATACTGCACTTGTTGCACAAGACATGGGAAATTTCCTTCCAAAAAATATGAATCTTATGAAACACTTACGAGCAAGGTACCCCACATTCTTCAAATATGTTTGTCATGTTGAGCACATGTGCACACGAGTCTGGAAGTGAAGTCGAAATTCACTCAATTTGGAACAATCATGGTGTGGAAATATGACGCAAAACTATTTATACTAGTATTTATACAAACTTTCACATTGTACGGCATAAGGATAATTCACTGCTAAATGACTGACGGGAATATTATCAATGTAACAATCGCACAAGCGTAGGGATATATTCTGCATCATCGTTTTGGTGCATGCCTAAAGAAATTACAGCAATGGTTGATTAACAGAGCTACATATATAATAAAATTGCAAAAATTAGTGACTTCAATGGAATATTTGTATGGCTTGAGATCTGAATAGTATACAGTCTTCTTTTGACTCTCTCCTTCACTGGGAACACAATCGTACTTTGACCCTTTGTTCGGAATTCGTGTGAATTCTTCCTATAAAAATACATATACCATATCCTCAATTAATATGAATAACAATTGCGTTAAGGTGCAGCCATTCAATTCTCCTCAGGGATCATCCATAAAATACGTTTGCTTTAAGGGGGGAAGATGTCTTTGGTGACTGTGACAAAATGTACGATAAAATGGGGGGGAGGGTATAATTCCATAATGTGTACGTTCATCAATTTTTCCCCTCATTACCGTGCAAATCCGAATATTTGCAAATTTTGGACAAAATTTCCTTTTTACACATAGTACATTGAAACTTTAGCCATTAGAAAATTATATTTTCTTTACTATTAACTTTATTGTGCAAATTTTACTGGGGAAAAAGGGGGGGTCATTTATATTATGCGTGACGTTCGCCTAAGGGGAGGTGTTGGGGGTTTTTACAACTTTGTTACAAAGGGGTGGGGGTCCAAATTTCAGCGATTTTAGCGAAAGTATTTTATGGATGATCCCTTAGTTCAATTGTAAAACTTGTCGTGCAGGGATGTAGCATCATGGGTCGGCAGGGGGTGCAGTTTCCCACACCTGAATTCCGCCCCTCACTCCCACTCAATATTTACACGCATAACTTCCTTATTGTGCATATTGAAAAGGGTAAATGAAGTGCAAATGGCGTTGATTTGGCAGCGTTTTTCATTGGCAACTGTGCTCAGCAATTTTTATGTTTAGGTAGGTCTACAACAATAATTTTCCTAGGAAGAATCAGTGAAATTGTTTCTCTGGTTGAATAAATTACTATTTGGTTTAAATGACCACTCCCTTATGGAATTTTAGTTTGAACTATGGAATTGTAGTTGTAAGCAATTTTTTGTAAGGAGATGCTCCAGATATGCTAGTTATTTACCTAAATCTTCTTTGAAAATTGAAAGAACTTCTTCATTATGCCGTTAAACAAATAATATTTTTGAACTTATATCTTACGAATCTTCAATATAATAATTAAACTCAATTCTATGTTTAAAAAAAACACTATATAATGACTATGACTGAGATGTCTGTGTTACAAATCTGTTATAAAACCTCTGCAGTCTTTTTATTTGCAGGTTTTTTGTCAAATAGGCTAGTTCAGACTCAATTAATTTAGCATGTCAAAAAGAAAAGCAGTCAAGTGCAAAAATATCTTGGAGATCTTTCAAAACGCTAAGAAGCCCGGCCATGACAATAATTGAATGTTCGAGGTCTTATACAGGGTGTTTCCTGTAACCTGAGACAACTCGGAATCTCGCGAAATATGTCTCGCACAAATACCGTAAATCCTCGATAATAAGCCCGGGCTTATTTTTTTATTTTTTTCCTTTTGACCAGGCTAATTTACGAGACCGGCTAAATTTCGAGACCGGCTTATTTTGTCAATATCAAGTCAGCGAGGACGCGTTTATGTAATGCAATATGCACATCGCAATGTCTTATACTCAATGAAATGCGTAGCCATCATAACTGGGTAGCGGTGGAGTTGTGTAGATCAGGTAGCGGTGGAGTTGTGTAGATCGGGTAGCGGTGGAGTTGTGTAGATCGGGTAGCGGTG
>WWPM01020781.1:0-10455 GCA_023279145.1 Glomeris maerens
TTCAAACCTTGTCTACGTGGACGTGCCAGTATTCATCGTGTATGGTCTTTGGGTCCTTGGCTGTCATCTTGGAGAAAAAGGTTGGGTGCGTGAGGTGCAGCGTGTACGGAAGGGCCCCGAACTCGGCGGACACTCGTAGGTGGATCTTGTTCTTCACGTGACTACGGTGTATAGTAGTACCATAATGAAGGAAGTTCGGAAAAGGGAATCTTTACGACAACATTGTAACCTGTAAATGCTGAAGTCTTGAGCCGTGAAAACGGACTTTGCGGCCGGTAACCTTTAAAAGAAGAGCCCTTCGTGGAGTATGGGGGATAATAGTTGTCGTAGTCGAGAGAGAGAGAGAGAGACTCACGTGTATATATTGATGAAGGAATCGTCTTTGGAAAGGGCCCCTGAATGCAAGTCGAGGATGGAAGCCTGCGCAAATTACGAAGGAATCTTTTGTTAGAAAGCGTGAAAAGTTTTAAACGCGACACGGTATACAGCGCGTTCACGCACGCCGCCGGATGAACCTCCCAACGCGAGACCCGTCTTCGCTATCCTGGAAAAGAAGAAACGTTTATATAATCGCATTGCTGAACCTTTTACAAGTTTGGAGATTTATACAGTGTACCGTAACAAGGTTACCCAGAGCAATTATGTGACAGTTGTCAGTTCAAAGCACAATACACGCTGTTTTGAGATGCAGATTGTACGTAATTCACAGTTAGTAATTAATACAAAATCCTGGAATCCAATTTTGCCCGATTTTTAAAGATTCCTAAACTAGTTCCTCTAATACTAACGAAATTACTTGTAGTTTTTGTTATGTTGAAGAACAGACAATGTATGTTATAATATCACAAATTAATTGAAGCTTTTTCGCCAAATAAGAGGTCTGTTAACACAGGCGGACCTTCTATCTGAATGATCCCCTGTAGATTTAGCCACACCCTCTTCTATGGCGTCAGATTTAAAACCAATGGCACACGTTTTCTTTTCATTTTGAATTTTGAGGGGGTGCATGTTACAGAACCTTGTCAGTTCACCTCTAATAATAAGAATAAGAATAAACAAGAGTTGATTGACACCTGAGCAGGTGTTGGGCGTCATTTTCAGTGATCAGATCATCCATTATAACACGACCGCATATTTTCGGCACGCATCCTAAATTCGCACGTAAAAAGATGTTAAAACGCAATGTATTATTAATACAGGGCGTCTCTAGATTCATGGTCAATACTGCGGTATCTTCCCTGCGTGAAAACAAGACAAAGTTCCTATAAACCCATGTCTCAAAGCAGGACCTACATAAAATGTGACATCCATAATTCATGCTCACCACATCTTTATTAGGAACGCGTAATGAATGATCAGTGGAAAGATGTGGGGAACATGAATTATGGATGTCACATTTTACGTAGGTCCTATTTAAAAACCTAAGCGTTTGGGAACCATGAATTTAGAGACACCCTGTGAATAAAAGTAGTACTATATCATTTTATTTCTGAAATTCTGAAACGGGTATGTGAGGATAGGGCGCCGAAAGTCACGTGCAACGGGTTCATGGGGCGCAATGTGAATGAATTGAACGCGGCATTGTTGAGCGCCGCCAGATGGGCGCAACGTATTTAGGCGCAGCCAGGTGGGCGCACATAGACCCAACCTGGGAATCTCGACTTGTCAGCGTCGTAGTCGGAACTGCAAGGCACTTGGCCGGAGCGCCGCGTCAACTTCTCCGTTCGAGGCGCGATCACAACAGCGTCGTCGTAATAATTACCGGTGCGCGATTTGAAAAAGTAAACTAGAACAATCGCGGCTGCCAGGAAGAGAAATCTGTGAAAAACCCTAGCGTAATAAGGCGATGTTTGCTCCTGATGCCGCTGTTGACCGTGACGATGACCGGGCGGAGAATGCGGCGATTCGCCGCTCGACCTAGGCCTAAATTCGGTTCGTCTAATTTATATAACTTAACACACTTGTCGTATAATTGCGGTATAAATGCTAATCGGGGCGCTTAATTCATGCATCGCACCGACCTGTGATCGGAGTGTGAATTTACAACCTCGTTTTCGTGGCCTGGTCGTGATTTCCTACGTTTCGGAGCCATTTTTATTGTTAATTATCGTATTTTATCTGATAAGCCGATTGTCTGCTATGGTAACGTGTAGTGGACGAGTGGCGCCATCTTGCCGCCAGTACGAACTTCAGTGTACACAATACTGTAATTATACATTGCACGTCTTCCCCGGAAAATTACAGCAAAGCCATACCGAGTTTCAAAAGTTTTAAGTTTTTAAATGCTGTTTCCAGTTATTAGTTTATAGGTCTGCTAATAGAAGCGGACGTTCTTTGTGTATGATCCCCGTGGCGTGGTCTAAATATTACACGCCCTCTTTCATAACGAACGTCATGAGACCGAATGGAAGAGTCCACTTTATGGAGGGGGGTTTATTTAGGTATCCTCATATAGTAACAATGATTTCCGAATAAATATTGGACATAGGTATATTCAGGAATTGCGATCACCTTTGACCTCCTTAATTACCCTTCACGTTAAATACGTATGTGGGGGTAATTCAGTTAGGAGGTCCTGTTTGATAACTAGTATTTAATTAAAAATCAGAGTTGAAAAATGTATGTTCAACTTTAAAATTATTTGAAAATTGGGAAGAAAAAATGCTCAGTTTATTTTGAATGCTGTTTGCCAAATCTGGAGTTCAACTTGAACCCAGCTGGAACGAGCGGAAATTGGCAATTAGACCGATAATAAATCTAAAAGGAAATCGGTTTCGCATGTTTCGCTGGTGCAGTAATCTATGTGGTTGAGATGTATTCCGCCAGGTGGCGGGAGCGTCGAACGTTTTCGTTGCGCATCCTAGCCGATTCTAATGGAAAGATGGCGTTTAAAAAGCGGTCGATACGCTGCGCTTAACACGGAGAATGCTGCGAATCGAACGAATACGAGGAAATCCCAAGTCGCGTTTTTTGTATATTTTTATTCGAAGAGAAAAATAAAAGGGGGAAGTGGATAAGAAAAAAAAAGGAGAAGCGGATATTGTTGTTTGCGGGAGACGGTAAGCGCTGATTGGTCGATGATGATCACGTGATCCTTTCCGTCGCCGCTGTCTTCGATCCTGGTAGGAAGGGAGTGGCGGCAACATCCGCCATGTTTCCTCTGAACCCCCGCCCGCCATTGCGGAATATTAGCGAATGGCGTTCGAGAAATTCAGCGCTCAGTGTGTGTGGTATAAATGAAACCAATAGCGTCAGTAGGTTGGAGGGTGAGAGGTAGTCTTATCTGAACTAATGAACGCGACCCGTCACCCACAAGTGGGCAGAATTCCCGAAAAGGCGTTGCCGGGATTGTTTAGCATCACGCCTCCATGGCGTTCCGTGATGGGATGGGCGGGGTTCGAAGAAATATGAAGGGACCAATGAACGCGAGGAATGCTGACGACGCCGTTTTTCTTTTCTGTGAAGAGCTCTAGATCTGAGCTGCCGTTCTCTTGTTCCTCATTTCTATCGCCGGCTCCGTTCACGTCTGGTCAGCGTTAAATAAATTCTTGAGGGAGAAAAAAAAAGCACAGATAATCTACAAGCAAGGTAAAAAAAATACCGATACGCCTTTATCGCCATTTATCCCTCGATAAAGATTGCCGAGATAACGGTTTGCGTGTGTTATTGTTTGTGTACGATCGGCTGGGTTCGTGCGCCGCAACAAAATTGCGAGGTTTAACTCCCGCGTACAACTCCTGGGTTCGATTAGAACGTGCGAGGTTGCGGCGCAACGTCGTCTCGTGCAAGTGTATTGCGCGAGAGCGGCCGTCCGCGGTAAAGTTGCGCACGTCCCTCCGACGCGCGACATTCGAACGCGTCGTTCAACGCAGATGTTGCGCGCAATGTTTTCGGTCGCAATTTCGTTGCGAGACCGGGGGCATCGCTCCCCGCTTGCGGATGGCCTTGACTGCTGTCATCTCAGCCGGTCATTTCGGGTTGAGGTTGAGGCCGTAGACTTGGATGGATGATGAGAAACAGGGCTTGCATGATGATTGTACATCCATACAATCCGGAGCAATAAGGGATGTTTTTTCCTATTTCCTTTGTGATCGATGCGTTTTGAATAATGGGAATATAAATGCGAAGTGAAAAATACTAAATATATACATAATGGCTGCTCCCCATTGGTCGGAAACGGATGGATGGCGGATTCTCTTCCGGTCTAAACTGGGAATAATAATAAACTAAATACATTACCTATACAGCATGCCTGGAATACAAAGCGAAAATTGTCAAAACTGCTTTCATTTCATGCAAATTGTAAGGTGACGATTATTAGTAGGTATATTGCAAAATTTCCTTCAAAAGCTATATATTCTTTTAAAGACTTAACAATTGTTTATTATGCTGTGTGTACAGTGTGTACTTTCTTAAGAAATAATTACTAGTGCAAACAAAGTTAAAGCTTTGAAGTTTAAACAACTTGTTTTTGTCTTTTGCCCTGTCTTAGTCATGTTTTAAAAAATGTGTTCTCTGTTTGACATATCAGCAAAATTATCATGCAAGTCTCCATATTTATAAGCCTTGCATTATATTTAATATCTCCAGACACATTTTGCTCCAATCAAGAAGCAGAAAATCTCTTTCGATTTTGAATAGAATTTGCAGAAGGACGTTAGCAAATGTTACAAAATTAGGTTCTGGGAAATTTCATTTAGTAAACTGTCACAGTTGTTAAGATTTTTAATTGGGGAAACGAGTAAAAGGTCAGTAGCTTCTAAAATGGCGATTTTAAAAATAAGCATACGAGAGAATTTGTCTCGGGAAGATCACTGTACAGGTTTGATTGCATTTATGAATACTTGTTTTTTAACAGATACTACTGCATTTTGAATTTGAACAATGTCAAACGGAGCTCTGAACGGAGAGCAATCGCAGTGTCCGCGATGGGCCATCGGGTTGGTGAACGGAAGCCGCAAGAAGTACCTTACTGCCGAGACGTTTGGGTTCAAGATCAACTCCAATGGAACTTCCTTAAAGAAGAAGCAGGTATAATGTTTGTTTCTTAAGGAGAAAAATCTGTAATTTTACGACAGGTGCAAGTTTCATAAGCTGCTAGACGAGACAAGAAACTGGAAAAAACCAAGGAGTGTCATCATATCTTTCATTACTACCGGTTAAAGTGACTAGTTTATTGTTAACAACTACTACTGCTGCTGCTGCTATTTAAAAATGTCTTCAAAAAGTCTTCTATTTTGTCTTTTTGTCATATTTTAACTTTTTTTAAGAATGAATATGTTTCTTTAACTATCTTATTATTCTCCTCTCGTTATTTTGTGTGGTAAATCAGATTACTGTGTAATGGAGTAATTTAGATATATCATTATACAGGGTGAGGCATAAGTAACGCCTGTTTGAGAATAACTTGTGAACGGGTAGAGATAGGAACTGAAATGATACGAGGGAAATCGATCACCGGTAAAGAGTTCCGCGCAGTGGCGCCATCTAGCGTTGTCCGCCCGTACCTCGCTTTCGTTCCATTTTCCTAACTAGCGTTATCAACAGTATCATAGACATTACGGTGAATTTTGTGCTCGTATATTATTACCACGTTCCCGTTATTCTCATGAAATCAAAATGCGCCCCACGTTTCCAGTTTCAGATGTTGTAAAACGTGGATTTATTAAAATTTCTATTTTTTTAACTCGCATAATGGGGACTTTTCAATCGTGTTTGCTCATTTTTTGTAGTTGTGGACGCTGGAACCTTACGGCGTGGATGGGGCCGTGTGCCTCAAGAGCCACCTGGACAAGTATTTGGCCGTTGACCAGGCAAGATCACTTCCTTTTCTTTGACCTGTGAATTGAACATTGACCTGTGGGTTACTCGTTTCAATGAAAATTTGTGGATATTGTCTTTATTTATTTCCATATATACGCGCAGTACGGCAACGTGACGTGCGACAACGACGAGAAAGACACCGGCTGCAAGTTCTTCATCGCCGTCGCTGAGGATGGCACGGGCCGCTGGGCTTTTCGCAACGAAGTACGCGTTCGCTCGGCTAGAAAACACAGGAGGGACTGCTTCCAAATTTAAAAACTCGCTTTGAATTGCGCAGGTACGAGGCTACTTCTTGGGAGCCTGCGAAGACAAGTTGGTTTGCGAGAGCAAAGTAGCCGGGGAAGCCGAGTTGTGGCTGGTGCACTTGGCCGCGAGGCCCCAGGTTTGTACATAATAGTAACATTCGTGGGAGCCTTTGGAGAAGGGGAATGGAGGGGGGAATAAAAAAAAAATATGATGGAAGTCTGGAAGTAGTATTTTCCTGGACGCTTTAATTTCCGTCGTCTCGGCTGAGAGAACGGAACCTAGTCACCCGTTGCAAACTTTGCGAGGAATTATTCGACTGTAAACAGAAGTGCAGTCTTCGAAACATTCCAGGACAACTGAATTATTGCCAATCGTTAGGAATTTGGGGATTTGAAGGAAATACAATGTACGGTGGTTTGGGACCGCATAATCATCTGTACTAAGTATTTTTAATGGTTTTGCTCGTTTATCCGATGACCGAAACCACTCTGCTATACGTCAATGCCCGAATTAATAGGACCTGGTTGCCATCATGGTGAAAGCAACACAAATTGGGCAACACGCTAAAACGCAAGAAAATTCATTTCTTAATGCACCGAATTGTGGGGAAACGCGGTTTTTCGTCTCAGGTTAACATCAGGAGCGTGGGGAGACGAAGGTTCGCGCGCCTCTCCGACTCCATGGACGAGGTGCACTTCGACGCGAACGTGGCCTGGGGAAAGGACACCCTGTTCACCCTCGAGTACCGGGACGGGAAGTACGCCATCCACACGTGCAACAACCGCTACGTGCACCCGGACGGTCGCCTGGTCGAGTCCTGCTCGGACGGCTGCCTCTTCACCGTCGAGTTCCACGGAGGAAGTTTGGCCCTTCGCGACAAAAGGCGCCAGTACCTGAGCCCGATCGGCGCCAAAGCCGTGCTTAGGACCCGTAGTCAGAGCGTAACCAAAGACGAGCTGTTCACCCTGGAAGAAGCACTTCCGCAGGCTTCTTTCGTGTCATGCAAGCACAAATACGTCTCCGTCAAACAAGGTTAGTCCTTCCGCCAAAAGGGGCAGCTTAGAGATCAAAATGTGATCCGATTTCAGGCGTGGACGTGACTGCCAATCAAGACGAGATCTCAAACCACGAGACTTTCCAGTTGGAGTTTGACGCCGCCACGAAGAGATGGTACGTGCGCACCATGCAGGACAAGTACTGGACCCTGCAGAGCGGAGGGGCCATCCAGGCCAACTCGGACAAAGGGTTAACTCCTCTTTTTTCCCCTATCACTATCTCTTGTATATATTCGTGGTTGGTTTTTTTTGTACTGAGGAATGCGATCGCAGGTCCTCCAACGATCTGTTCGACCTGTCGTGGCAGTCGGACGGCAGCGTGGCCTTCCGCGCCAACAACGGGAAGTACGTGGCCGCCAAGAAGAGCGGTCACCTGTTCGCCAACTCGGAGGCCATCGACGAGAACTCCAAGTTCTACTTCTACCTTATCAACCGGCCCATCCTGGTGCTGAAGAACGAACAGGGCTTCGTGGGCTACAAGTGCCCCTCGTCCCCGAAACTCGAGTGCAACAAGGCGAGCTACGAGACCATCCAAGTGGAGACCGGCGAGAAGGGCATGTGCTACTTCAAAGGTATCTTGTCTTTCGTGTTTCAGGAAACTCCAACTCGTAAAATGTCAGTCGACAAAATTTCAACTGAGACGAAAGTCAGTCAAACTGAAGTCGGTCCTCGATCGACTGATCTGCCGACCCAAAAATGAAAACCGTTCTGTTGATCGAGGCCCGGATGAATTGCCGACCAATTTTTCCAGCCAATGCTCAGTCGACCAGACAAAAAACTGAATTGCCAAATACGCCTAGTGATTCAACCACATTCAACTTGAACCAGTTGGTTTCGTAATCGAGAAGACAGTTCAATGGGCGTTTTCGGCAATTCAGTTTCTATCTAGTCGACGGATCATTGGCTAGAAAAGTTGGTCGGCAATTCATCCAGGCCTCAATCAACTGAACGGTTTTTTTTGACCGGCAAACCAGTCGATTGAAGACCAACTTCAGTTTGACTGACTTTCGTCGCGGTCGGCACACCAGCTCAGTTGTGTCGACTCTGATCGACCGGATGAATTGCCGAAAAAACCCAATATACTGACAAGTAAGGCTTACTTACTGTAAAACGCTGAACTTGGTAAATCTTTGCTGGTTTGTAGCGAATTTAATGGCGATTCCAACGGTGTATATAACTTGAATGACAAACTTCGCGAACCTAAGTTACAAACCTCCTAAATAGTTAAACAATTATCCAAACGATACCACCAAATTTCCATCGATACATCGAAAATACAGTGAAATTCGTTCCGAAGATTCCTATTGGCTGATGGGAGAGGCCACGCCTTGTGCATCAAGGCACGCAAGACACGCCTACCAGGCCATACCAATGGCTATCAGGCCAACGCCCATCAGCCAATCAGAATCTTCGGAACGAATTTCACTGTATTTTCGATGTATCGATGGAAATTTGGTGGTATCGTTTTGTTAATTCTTTAACTATTTAGGAGGTTTGTAACTTAGGTTCGCGAAGTTTGTCATTCAAGTTATATACACCGTTGGAATCGCCATTAAATTCGCTACAAACCAGCAAAGATTTACCAAGTTCAGCGTTTTACAGTAAGTAAGCCTTACTTGTGAGCCAACTTTGATGACAACCTTTCGCGGATAGTATGTTATATCTTTGAACGGTATATCGCAGGCATCAATAAAATGTACTGGCACGTGGACGGGGACGGTTCCATCTCGGCCGACTCGGAGAACCCGGAACCGTTCTTCTTGGAGCTGAGGGACCCGACCAAGATGTGCATCAAGAACTCGACCGGAGATTACATCGTGGCCGAGAAGAACGGCGGCTTCAGGTTGGGCGGAAGCGACCCGGCCACGGCCACTCACTGGGAATACTGAGCCCCCCTACAACCTATTTATCAAGTCATGCCTAATTTCTCATTTTAATTCGTCTTTATTTACTCCACTCGCTGTGGCTCGATATGTAGCGTAAGTACTTAACCGCCACCGGGGCCGCTTGCTGCGTTCGTGGTAGGCCCACTATTTTTGTTTCTCGCTTGTTACGTTACGTCCAGGAACCGAAAAGAGAAGAGAGAGAGAGAGAGAGAAGTTAGGATCGGCCGCAAGCTTTAAGATTTGGGGAAGCGGTTTCTTTTTTAAGATTTCTCTGTCGGTGTTCGTGTGAATGTAATAATATATCGGGGCTCAAAGTCGTCCTCGGGATTCTGGTGAATCTTTTGAGAAGTTTAACCTGGAATTATAATAATCTGTCCTGAATTTTCGAAGAACTCTGAAAATTGATATTGACTTTGAGCCCTGTTATTGAAGATAAAGGCAAGTGTTGCAGTATTAGTTAGTAATTGTTAACCGAGTTCAGGTCTGATAATTGACTGTCTTCCTGGTGATTAATTGATCTGCTACGAATTCTCATTTTTGGATGGCGTAATCTCGTACGTTCATTGGCCGCGTTCGTTGATATGTCTGAAAATCACGATTCTTATAATCGGATTGTTATAACCTTTGTACCAGAATCGGATTATAAGTTTCAATACTCCCTTCAATAGAGATGCAGATTTAAAAATGTGAGTTGGTCATAATCTGAATATTATTACCAAAATTGTGATTTTGATTTTCAGAGCAGACACGGCCAATTGTCGGTGCACCGTTTGTTTTCGCGATCGTTTTATTAGTAATTTTTTTTTACACGGCGAATCTACGCCACAATAATTTTACACCGAAGGACCATTTTGCTCTTTGCGGGCTCGATTCTTTCCATAATTATTTGTATCTTTGTACTTTATATACATAAATATATATAAATATTTAAGGTGTGAGTATTAAACTACGGCGAAAGCGAATAAATACGGTAGCGCCAACATAGGTATCGTATTCCATCGTGTTTCTTTCGTATTGTTAGCTCAGTTAATTTCCTGTCATTTTGTGTTAGATTTGCATGAGATTTGTTTCAATTTTTCAAACTAAAGTTCTTTTCTATAGACCGCGAGAAGAAATCCCAGCTTTCTGATTGGCTGTGAGCGCCTGAATAGATCTGTAAAGCTTCTGAGTAAATTATGGGTATAATTTATTGAAAAGTCGCTGAAGAAGAGAAGAAAACAATGTGTGGAATCATGTATTGATATTTTTTTTAATGTAATCTGGTTTTAAAAGCGTCAATTCAATGGCGATCGATTGTCCGGTGATAGAAATACCGATGCTAAACGCCTGGGAACCGCCCACTGAAGCGACGATAAACCAATCATTGTGGGCGTGGAACGAATTCAAACATGAATCTGCGAACTGTCCGCCTATGAAAATGCAGAAGCGAGATGGAGGCCGTTTGG
>WWPM01020784.1:0-10508 GCA_023279145.1 Glomeris maerens
AAGCGTTTGGGGACATGGGTTTATAAGAACTTTGTCTTGTTTTTATGCAGGGAATATACCCTGTTAGTTTATCCCCTTTATTTCAGAAACACCCTGTATTTTCATTCCATATTTAAAAAATCCGAAACTATTTGTTTTTATGAACAAGAATTACATCACCAAAAGTGTGCTTTTTGTAGTTTCGCATATAATTTCATGTGTCAATTTAATTACTATATAGTCACTAAAATACGTATAATCAAGTCAGTTACACTTTTAGATGAACCAACTGCAATTTATATTGATTTTTTCAAAAAAAAGTCTCAGATTATTTAATGGGACAATAAACAATGGATTTGCAACACTTGAATTACAATTCAATGTCAATAAAAATTGCAACATATGAACTGCCTAGTTGTTATTTATATTATGTTCGGAATAAAAACATATAACATTCATTACTAAATAGTGTGAAATTGGACGAATGAACACAAACAAATGATTGGCTTGTGTGTGTGAATTTTCCTATGGAACAATTGTTCTGTACGTGTAAGTAGTGTGTAATATATCCTATATGTATGTACATAATTACGTTGATCAACAACTTGTCCAAGAGATCATTTCCCAACAGTTTCTTCTGGCGGATAATACTCCAATATTTAATAATACATAATAATAGGTATTTCAACTCTCACAGCATGTTGCTTGTGAGACTGGCAAGGTACGTATAATTTTAGCATTAAACTTTCTTGTTACTACATTATTTCACAGATGTGCAACTCGAAATTTGAGCATGATTTACTACACATGAGCTCCTCACATGGCACCAGACAGTGACCCTTGTCGTGTGACCATCAAATTCCGCAAGCAAAAAGTCCACGTGACCGATTGCTTGTTCTTACATCTGCTATTTCTTGCTCTAACTTTCTCCTCCTTGATCGTCATCGCTGGTCACTGGCATCTTCTTCACATCTGGATACTTGGACGTTTTCAGTTGATGACCCAGCAACGTCTCGCAGTCCAACGGAACAGGTGACCTGAAATTGCACTGAAAAACTAAGAAACCTGTATAGGTATCATTAATTTGAAATCATCGTTGAAACTTACTGGTTCTGCGATACACACAAGTAACTGGGCAGCGGAGGTAGTATCCACTTGCTGCTGGTCATCGAGCTGTTGTCCGTGGTCAAAAGTGACTCTCCGGGATTCGTGGATTCCGAGGGCAATGGTGTCCAACTGGCTGACACTCTGGGCAATATGGGCGAAGTGCAATGCCACTGGATATCACAAATCCACAACAGCACTCACAAACAATATCATTTAGCCCAAATTTCCCCCCTCCCCAATCCTCTCCTTCCTGATGCATGAGGTCCATAGGACTCCAAACAACAACAAAAGCAGCAACAACAACAACACCCCACAAAACAACAATAACCACAATGATAACCTCGTAAATACTACCTCCGATTGCGAGGAGCCACAACAGATAGAACTTCGACCTCTGCCCGCAGTCGACGACCTTGGGGTTGGTGAAATATCTGTAGGTGAAAAGTAGGAATCTGGATGAAGATGAGCAGGACTCTGATTTATGTAGTCTGCAGAACGAGGTTTCCGTTTGCGTTTTGCAATCCAGAACACGGTTCCAAAAATGAGCATCACCAAACCCAGACAGATCATCAGCGGGCTTGCAACCTGCACATAAAATATCATGATTACCAACGTGCACTATACCTACTACAGTGGAACCTGTATAACTTGAACCAGTTCATCTTGAAAACTTGCATATCTTGAACGTTTTGTTTGGCTGCACGTTTGCCCAAAGACTTAACATTGCGCGCAACTTCTTTATGTTGAACCCTTCCTTCTTAAAACTTGAACAAAATCCGAGTCCACTCAATGACATTTTCACACTTTTGACCCCTTTCAAGTTGAACTATTCACTTCATCTCCACTTTACCGAAAAAAGCTGCTGCGTTCTTTAATTTTCAAAACCGAATTTGCGACTTCCAGCAATGAAGCCTGGAAATTAGTTTCTCCAGGAACCATTAGAAATTGCTTTAAACATGTTGCTGCTCCAGATTGAGAACAAAATATAATGGGAGACAAACAACTATTCCCATGATGTTCAATAAAGTTTAAAAAATTTTCTCGGATTTTCTTTTATTTGTCTAACTTGAGCACCTGTATAAGTTGAACGCTTTTTTGGATATTGGGCGTTCAACTTAGACAGGTTCCACTGTACTATTAAATAATTAAATTATCTTTTACAATTATTCTCCGCTGTACAATTAACCAACATGCACAGCAGTTTGCAAAGAGACACACAATATGCATGCAAGTGGCAACAATATGCTTCGTGCCCTGTATAGGAGATTGATGTGTTCACCTTGAGATAATTATAGTTGGTCAAGAACTTGATGAGTTTGACATCTACTCGATGATACACTATGAATGCCAACACGGAGCCAATGAGAACGAAGAGGAGGGCGAAGATGACAAGGACCACGCAGCACGTGGAGGAAAAGACCATGCCTCCTATCTGGCACTCGTGGTTTTCCTCAACAGGCCTATGCACCACACACACTTCCTCGTCTTCCGTATTATTAGGAACAGAGGGCAGCAAAGCACACGCTGACGCCGGTTCCTTCTGTCTCCGGTCACCTCCAAAATCCGAACCCGGCTTCTCTCCTCCGCCGCAAGAGGTCAGAGGTCCTAATTTATCGTCTTCCGAATCTGACACAGCCAGGGTAACCGCCGAACCGGTCAGGTACTTGGTAGTTGCTGGACTCTTTTCGCAGTATCCCTCGTTCATCTGGTCCTCACCGACAGTGAGGTCTGGCGAAGCGGTGTCCTTAATGGTAGGCAGCCGTGTGAACCACAGCTGCATAACCTAGCGTGAAACATGATTCTTAATGAAGGGGAAACTGGCTGTGACCAACCCTCCAATCTACTGTTATTATTTTCATGAAATGCGACAGGGGCAGTTGGCACATTTTCAAAAGCGACCCGCTTGGCTTTGCCGCAGTACATTCATGCAATGCGGTGAAGCCGCCGCGACTCAAATAAATATAATCTAATCGAGCTAAACCTTGGCTGCTGTTTAGGGAAATGAGAAACGACACTGCAAATTCCACACACAGCCACGAGAGAAAATGCGAGATTAATTCAGTTGCATCTGGAGCATTGATTAATTATTGACATCGTCTCATCTATTATTGCTTCATATGTCACTTTAAAAAAAAAATTCGTCTCGCAATTCCAGTAACAGTTATTAGTTTTGACATGTTATAGTGCATTATTGTACACGCACTGTCACTAGAGAAATTATTTAATAACAGGCAAGCCGAATTTACGGAATTCATCCTGATAATTATGAACTAGCAAATGCCATCCAGAATGAGTACATCCTCATTTAAGACGTGAAATTGAAGGAAAGTATTGACGTGATTCTCTTCCTATTTGCGTCTATATTAAAGTTTACTAACACTAGCATAATTTTTATTATAGTAATTAATGAATATTTACAAAATTTAAATATCGTCCGTACCGATTGATGTTTGTTTCCCCCAATGTGTTACTAATTAATAGGCTACTTAAATTATTTAGTTGTCTGTCCTTGCCAAAATACACACTATACAAATTGTGTTCGATTCTTTTATGGATAAGTGGCATAATAATATCAGGCATGCTACAATGGCAAATGCAATGTTATTTTTAAGAGAGCTGCGTCGCGATGACAACAATAATGATGTCCAATATGCCGAAATGCCTAGGGGAATTAATATCACATTAATTTTCCATTTGAGAAACTAGTACTTCCCTCAAGATTCTATGAAGAAAAAGAAACAAACAAATTTCATGCGGATATTAGATTCGCAATTAAAATAGACTACATGAGTGCACAAAACACTGGTGAAGAAAAAAAAGCTTTTAAATTCAAAAGTCTGCTGCAAATGCAAATTCCTACAATCTAATTTAATCATTTTTGGCACAATCACCGATTAAGCACATCATTTCAAATAATTAAACGTGCATTGCAATATAATTAAATATCAGCATTTATCAGAAGAAGTTTATCTCATTATGCATCTATTTCAAAATAATTCAATAAGCCATATATGGGATAAACAAACGTAAAGCTGACTAAACACTGCAATAAAATTAAAAATCTAAATGTTCACAACAACGGAGGAAAATAAAACGAATACCTTTTTCATTGGCATGCAGTACACAGAAAACTTCCCCATGACTTTATGGTATCCGTATCTGGTATCCATCAAAGCTAACACTGGAGTCTCCTTTTTTACTGTCCCCTCAGCCGGACAGAAACAGTTACAATAATATCCCACCTTATGATTCTGAACAAATTAGGAATAAAATAGAAGAATGAGCTGAGCCTTTAGGTGTAACATAAGCACAGAGAGGCTGCACGCTACGGCTATATTGGTGATAAGCGATAGAAAATGCCTGGTTGCCGCGCAATAAATCAATAATATCGAAATAATGACGACAACAGTTGCAATGATGTCACACAGACTGAACCAACTTTGAAACTCAACCAACAGTAATTCCCGGCCACTGTAGAAGTTTCGATCGCGAGCCTGTTGTTACTCCTGTCAAATGCTCCTACGTATTGCAGCATGGCATAAAGCAGAAATATACAATTGCACTTGAAAAATGCTTTGAAACGGAATTCGGGGTTATACTTCTTGACATCCATTAGTCCATAATTCCCCGATTTTTCTTACTGGTGTTTTCCAATAAATGTGGGTCGGTTTTAGGGAGAAATTAGTACTGTTTAAGCTATTTGTGAGATTAATCCCTATGTTTTGCATCTTAATATCATTCGGTATTAATATGTTAAATATTAGACCATGCATATATATAACTCCAGACGAGTTTAAAATTTCTAACCTACATATAATAATTAAACTAATTTATTTAAAAAAAAATAAAACACTGGCAAGAAACTACAGCATTTCACTGCTGAATAAGCTGCACCAATAAGTTAATTGAAACATGTTCTTCCTTATCACCATCCTCGATTAACAAATAACCTTGAATTATGTATATAAGTTGTACAAGAAGTAATTTAAACGCTTTGTCTCTATCTTTCATTAAATTAACTTAAGTTAAATTAAAGGACACCCACTTAATGCATCCAGATGAAGCTTTTATAAGAGTAATACCTAATTTTACCCATAAAGTTGCATATAAATATATCTTTATGCAAAGCAAGGGAGCTTTCAATGACAATTTCGACCGAATACAAAATTTAATAATACTACATAAGCAGCCTTGTTTTAAACGTGCATATCGAATTTTATATTTGCACCAGAAACGAATGACATCCTGCCACCTTCCCAAGTAAATGCTATCCCCTTTCTTACAATCTTACCTAAGGAGCAGAAGTATTTGTCACGGCTTATTACAGCTACATTGCATGTCACAAAATTGTGAAATATCAAACAGAAAAGTCCTTCCACTCAACTTAATGTTAGCACAAACGATTTCATATGAGCTCGCTTGCACTGCAATTTCTAAGCTCAGTAACCATGAAGTTGGAACAGTGCCAATATCGTAAATGCTCTAACTTAGTAAAATAATCATACAATCCTTAAGACCTGTAAGAAAAGCATATATTAAATTTAAATCGAGCGAAATTTGAATATCCGCATACTACAATGAAACCTCGGTTTAAGAAAGCCTCGGAATACGAACTATTCGGCTTACAAACAATTTTTGTTTCAGATCCGAATTTTTCTTGTGAAAATTGAACCTAAGTGTAAAAAAGATGTCCAAATGTCTAGAAATTATAACTTAAGCGATTCTGTTCGTGAATGCCATTAAAGAGATAACTGCCCCTATTGTATCTCCATCACATCAGCCATGATTATCCTCAAGATAAAGTGAAGGTAATTTGTTAATTACTTCAATTGTTAACTACGTGCATTCATTGCTGTTTGCAGTACACACATAATCTACGATGTTTGGTGTAATGTGTTAAATAATTACAATTAAACAAAATTATTGATTTTATGTGCATATTTATAGGCGTTGGAACGCATTAAGTTGCGAGCTCATTCCCGCAACGTATTCAATTCGTAAACAGAGGTTCCACTGTACTAACTAGGAAATGAGATGACCAACATATACAAATAAAAGACAGACAAAAACGACTTGCATTGTGCGCATCTTGCATATAAATTTCTCATTTATTCAACACAACAAAAAGAGGCAAGGATTTATTACACATGCAAAATTCAACATTCTTCCCAGTTTCACATGCAGCAAGCGATTACAATTTCACATATTCTACAACTGACAATGATTTTTTTTGCAGTAAAAATTAAGTGCCGATAGCAATGCACAAAATAACAACCGAAAATTATTTGTGGAAAAGGAAATAAACAATTGCCGTACATGTTTGCAAACCAAGGCAATATGTTCAAACACAGAAACGTTATAGCAACAATTATACCGGTTCTTTAAGTGTTCAGAAAAACTTGACTCCTTCGTTGCCATCAAATGAGATCAGTTCAGCTTTCTTGTCCATTTCTAGATTACGGAGTGCGCGCACAAGGATACCGTCGTCTATGCCGTGAAACTCTAAAATAACACGAATACCACAACAAATTATCATTTGCAGCAATAAAGCTCTGCCTTAATTAGCCACAATAAGAAACAAACAAACCTTGGTCTAGGGTATCTTCACCATTTTTCAACTCGTACAAAGTGCACACAGTATTGACCATACCGTTATCAGAGACCTGAAAAAAGAAACATTATTCCAACAATTTTGGCCAACGCACCAGAGAAAAATAATATGTAATAATCGTTTACCCATCTATATATGTGCTTCGCCCATTCTTCAGGAGTACGCCAATAAATGTAGCAGCATTTGCGCTGCTTATCCAACCATTCCAAGTTTCCTTACAATACAAAAATATGAAGTCACGTCTTTTGGAGAAATTGATTCACGATTGCTTCAACTAGCTTTCATTTAAATTGGTAATTTAAAATTAACTTATTAACATTTCTCCAATGTTAACGCGACTTAAAAGTGGCTGGTGCATTTCAATGGATTTCCAGAAATGAATAAACTGAAGTAATTAAATTATTAAATTGGGTCCAAAGCGAATTCAAAAATTAAATAATCACCTTTCTGTCTAAGGTCTTCCAAAACCAACAATACTGAATCCAAATTCAGTTTTCCTAACCTCAGTGTCAAGGAATATATTCAGCTACCGCAATTTGCGGAGTAATTAAACCAATAAATCAGCGGCTAGGATACTGTTGATGTTTTTGTTGCAAAACAGAGGACTTGAATGTGATTCTGTCACATCCAAAATGTACAGTTTTTTTGCACGGTGATAATTTAATATCAATGATCTCCAAGCTTCTAACTGCTTTTTCCTAGTGTCCAAATTAGGCTGTATCCTGCAACATTACATGCAAATTATAATGTAAATTAACACTGCATCCCCAAAATATCGGACGCCATTGCCAATAAAATTTGTATTTTCGCATCAAAAACAGAAAACATTGAGGAAAAATTGGACAAAACCTATTCAATAATCAATTGCGAAACAAAAACAGGGGATTTAGATAGAAACTTACGTGAAAAACGGTGGAAAATTATACTGCCAAGGCCACTGGAAATTGGCATCGTCAGCCATGACATTTTGCGGAGTTTCCTTGCAAGGTATTTATATAGAAGTAATAAGGGAGCACCGTAAGAGTATACCACCAATCAAACACAACTCTGACGTCATTATGGTGCGCTCGTCACCAAGCCAAAATGTATTGTGACGTCATCTTGGTGCGTTCGCCTTTGATAGGCTGACGGAACAGGTAGTTCCATGGGCATGGCCTAGTTGCAACAAGAATGGAGATAGTGCTGACACCTAACGAGTCGTTTCCGAACTAATCCCTAAGTTGCACGCTCCATTCAGTTTGAAATTTCCCGTTCACGCTACGTTATTCAATCCCAAAGAAAAAATCTAATAAAAATGGGACATTATTGATCACGTACGCTTTTTAATAATTTTAGAAACGATTGACGCGAGTTCCTATAGTGTATGCAGTAACCAATAGATGGCGCTGTATGTACCGTTCTCTCTTATCCGGTCTCATCATTTGTGCTGCAACTTTGTTCTCTACTTTAGGTCTAAATTGAAAAAAATACGTCTTGCAATTAGTTTTTCAATCTGATCTAATCGAGTGAAGATTATTAAATCAGTGATAACGAGAAATTTGTACAGCGAGGAATAATGTGCACTATCGGACAAAAGATCGAACCATCGAGACCAGTGAAGCAACAGTCAACACACTTTTGAAAATCGATCTCAAATGATGAAAATCATATTAACGGTTCGTTTATGCTCTCTGCTTCTTTTATAGTGACATTTGCGAACCCTATTCAATCGCATGCTATTTATACTCAACGATAATATTTGCCATTTTGAAGCTGAAACCCGATAGAAGCGGGTCAATGATGATTTGCAACTTTCTTGCACGGGATAGGTGCGCGTGCAATACTTTCAATCGCGTTTGTACGCATGAGGTTGCGCACCATCCGACTCTTTGCAAGAAATTGCGTTGCTTCGTTTGCGGTCCAATTCGTCGCAGTATTCAGTGGTTATTTTCGTCACAGATGATTTTTGAACTCAAGACGCTACTATGATCACGCTGTCCAAGAGATTAAAAAAGGAATCCGAGGAGAAAAAGAAAGGGGAAAGTGTGACCAATAATAATGGTAGTGGTAGCAGCAATAACTCCAGGAGGGTTTCCGTGAGAGACAGGTTACTCATCAAAGGTATTAGAATTTTACTATTAATTTTTATGAACAGTAAGGGTCATGCATGACATCCAACAAACAATAAGTAAACATTGCGTCAAATTACGCTGCATGAATCGGTAGCACACGATGACAATGCACAAATATAAATTGCAGGACTGCTATTTTCTGGTTTATAAATTAAAAATATTCAAGCGTCCAACATTTTAGAAATTCAAGAAATGGAATCGACTTTACCACCTACTTGCAAAGTAAAGTTTGATGACCCAAATCAACTTCATTCGTTCACTCTGGTCATTTCACCGGATGAAGGTTACTGGCAAGGAGGAAAATTTAAATTTCACTTGCTCGTCTTGGAAGAGTACAACATGGTGGTAAGAAAATTGATTGGCCATAATCACTTCAATCTGAGATGATACATACTCCGATTCCAGCCACCGAAAGTAAAGTGCCTCACCAAGTTGTGGCATCCGAATATAAATGAAGAAGGAGAAATTTGTCTGAGTTTACTACGGCAGAATTCAATAGACGGACTTGGTAATATTACTTTAAAAAAAAAAGGATTCTCGGCTGCTTTTGCACATTGATAATGCAAAATTCCCGTATTCACCAGGTTGGGCTCCAACGAGAACTTTAAAAGATGTAATATGGGGATTAAACTCGCTATTCACCGTAAGTTAAACAAACAAAAACATCCCCAACTGTGGTAGAAGTGGAACTAAATTATGTAAACCTGAAATTCTCAAGGACCTACTCAATTTCGATGACCCGTTGAACATTGAAGCTGCCGAACATCACCAGGAAAATAGAGTAGGCTACACGCCGTGTATTCTTACACTATATCGGACAATTTTCATGAAAACAAATTCGTTTTTCAGGAGTCGTTCAAGGCAAAAGTGCGTGATTATGTACAACGATATGCAAAAAGATAAATTTGTACCTTCCACCTTATAAATCAGCATGTAAATAGTAATTTCTTCACATTGGCCCGTTTGAATGGATAAGTTTGTTGCGGCATAAATGCACAAATATTTTATAATCTCTTATGAAGTAAATTAACTTGTATTCATGGATTGTTTGCGCGATTGCATGCGTGTGTGTGTGTAGAAAACGTGGTTTCCTTGTAAATGCAGCGCAAGGTATTACAACGTATTTGAATAAATAACCAAATTTCAACAATTCATTCTTTTTTAATTTTTCCACAAAGCATTAGATTTTTTGTACTACACGTGACTTCCTCATTCGCGCAGATACAACATGATTAATCGTCCAACTGAAACATTAGATCGTTGCTAAAGGCTATTTTGCCGGTCAGCTGGTCTTGCATCGCAGCTTCTCTTGCCAACGATCCGCCGCTTTCCGGGTCCGTGCTGTCCGTCTCGCACCCGGAACCTTTCCTCTTCCTTCCGTTCTTCTTCCACTGATTCCTATTCCACCTGGGATTTCTCTTGGAAGCGATGGGTGCACTCACATTATCGGTGCTATTTTCAGGGGGAGTCTCGATCAAATCCGACTCTCCGTCACTTGTGCTGCAGCTGCCGCCTTTTTTGCTACTGTTCAGCTTATTGCCATTGCGCACGCCGGCGTACCGTTCAAGTCCCTTGCTCTTTTTGCCAGCATGTCGTTTTTTCGAAGCCTTCATCTTCTGATTCTCCGCTACGCACTTCTCGGCTCTCGTTGCGCTTTCCCCACTTTCGTTTTCGCTGCAGTCGCTTTCGCTGCTGCGTTT
>WWPM01020785.1:0-13516 GCA_023279145.1 Glomeris maerens
CAGCAGCAGCAGCAGCAGCATCAACAGCATGTACAGAGGCAGTATTTCTCCTCGTCGCCGTCTTCGTCGCCACCGTCACCGTCTCTAGTCTCGATAGGTGCACCGACATCGGTGTTGAGTGCAAGGCTTCAAGCTCCTCTGGCTTCGTCATCGTCTCCCTCTTCTTCTTCTTCGTCGTCGTCGTCGTCTACGTCTTCGTCTTCGTCTTCGATGTCGGCTTGCTCCTCGCCATCTCCCAGGTCCATGGACAGCAGCCATCAGCCGTTGAACTTGTCCAAGAAAGGTGGTGTTCCCTCACCGGCCCCAGCTTCGAGGACCCCAACACCCGTGATGACCACTTCGCTACTGGCGGCCGCCATGCACGCGCCCCTCAAAACAGTCAAGCTCGAGTCGTACATTGGCAACTGAAATAATGTCTCGTTTGTCAGTCGATATGAACTTCTTTTGTGCGACATCATTGCAACTTGCAACTTTGAAGAAAGGAAGTTGGAATGAGAAATGTTGGAGAACTGATCGAGTGTTTGCGAACATGCCTAATGAAACTAATGACACTCGGTACAAAATGGTGTGTTCTTCTGTCCTTTTGGTTTTTAAGTTGACATTTGGTTGAAAGCAAACTTGAGAGACACAAGGACTTGGATTTTTGCTCCGTTTTCTGGACAATTCGCTTCTCGGAAGATACGGCATCGCGAGTGTTAGTTGCGTTCGCGTTCATCATCCATCAAATTGTACATATACTTCGCTTGTTGCTTATCGCTACATATAGTAATTCTTCCTATTATTATTATAATTATTATTATTATTATTATTATCATTGTTGTTATTATGATTATTATTGCTGTCATCATAATATTATTTGCATGTTCGTACAAGAAGAAGAAAAAACACCCCCGATCTGTGTCATTCAGTCGTCTTTTAAAACGAAGCAAAGGGGTGTTGCCCGAGAAATAGCGATTTATATGATGTTGCAGAGTACAGTATCCAGAATCCAGTATCCTTACCTTTTTACATGGAGTAAAATAGTATTTTGTGTGGGCAAAGCGACGAAAGATCTTACTTTTTTTGTTTGAACTTTTCAAGAGATCGAAACGAGAAAGTTCCCGGAACCGGCAACAAGAAAGGGATGGATATGTGAATTATTTTTTGATTTTGCGTAACTATTATTTTGGTGAATTATTCTGCAATTTGTGGAGGAAAGTTGTTGCTACGGGGAAAGAGAAAAATATTCAGAGGGATATAATTTAGTACATAGAAGGAAAATGAAGTTGTGTGGTTTTTATACCGGGGAATGATGGGGTGGAAAAATGGCAAATGGGCATATGGCGAATTGTTTTTTTTTTAGTTTGATCGATTGGATCCTATCTTGTGTAATTTATTTGCTTAAATTGTTGAATGAAGTCTCGATGTCCGACACGAGACTTGACCCACCGCGACCAAACCAAACCGACAGGTCGGTTCCTCACTCTTGTTTCTATCTCTCTGTCTCTATCTCTCGTCATTGTCGATTACTGTTCGCATTTTTGTTTGCCTAAAGAAAACCAAACCCTGTCCATCTTTTATCTCTTGTCTATATCTTGTCACACGATCAAGAAATAAATATTTCGTGAAACAGAAATGCGCTTTATTGTCGTGATTTCAGTGGGGGAGCAAAAATGAAACGGTTTTGCCCCAATTCAGTACTCTGTCTACCCTTAAGGATGAATCAATGGAGCCTATGGGAGGGCCTGGTCAGGCCTAACGTCATCCAGCGATAAGAAATAGTTCCACTAATTTGTTAGAATAATTCCACAATATTCTGTGATATATTTCAATGAACACTAGAACTCCAATTATACGAACTCCAACTATCCGAATCGCTTTGAGGGGGAAAAATAGATTGAAAACTGAAGAAGTGTCCGCCATTTTGTCTGACAGAAATCCAAGTCCATTACATGAAGCGTTTTTAGCCTCCCACAGGCTCCATTGATTCATTCTTAAGGGTAGACAGAGTATAAATAGATTCAATAAGCCCTTTGAATTTGAATACTATATACTCGGACCAACATAGCTTGGACGTCACGCCCACTATTCCTATTGGTTGCGCTTATCGCTTAGTTACTCCTGTCTAGAACTCTCGAATACCCACCACGGCGAAGATGGCGAGCGAGCAAAGAGGGGCGAAGCAGTGGAGAGACTAATGCATCAGCAATAGGCTCCGCCTCATGTCTAAGCTATGTTGGTCCGATTATAATCTGATTTTCTCAGAGTTTATCTGTTTGTAATCTAGTGGGCAGGTATATGATTTAATTTTAAACATGTCTCACTTTTCCATTGGCTATTTTCTGTAGGAAATTTTCCAACAAAATTGCGCCGAAATTCGTTGCAGTTTACTAGTAATTATGGAAGTCGGAATTTCATTATAACAACGTGAAGCATAGAAACAAATTATGAGAAAATGGAAATTTTACTCATTTTTGTACTTGTTTTTTTGGGTGACAAATCTAGATTATTTTCAATTGTGTTTGACCTTGGATGTCACCTTGGCTTTGCAGCAATAATAAGTGCCAAATGTCAACAATGAAGTTGCAATATTTGGCCAAGAAGGTGTAGGAGGAACACATTGGTGACGTATTGGTAACTACAACACTCACTTTACTATATTTGTTAACTGATAAGTAACTGGGTCACTGTTTCAGCAGTTTCATTTCGGAGCAAAATTCTAGGAAATAATCTATCAAGTAGTACTTAGTGGTTTTTCCTCAACCCTTATCTTCCCAATTTTAACTTTTAGCAGATTATACATTTGCAAAGGTTTGTTTATTTCGTTTTATTAATGACATTGTTTTGCTTTTGTTTTTTGTTATTGAAATTATGGAAATTCCAATGCTACTGTTGTTTTTGGTCGAAATTTCTTAGCAGTATGCGTATCAAAAAAGGAATCGTATATCCTTGAATTGTTTCCAGTTTTTCGGAAAACACACCATTTTAACGTTTTTATCTGGATTATATGGGCGTCAAAACTGCCATATTGTGAGATATGGTATCTGACCTTGATGTGAAGGACGGATTTGGCTCTGAGGGTTATGCAAGCAGTAACTAAATAAATATGTATGATAGGAAGTGTTGCAAAAGTTCTGGCCTCTGCCAACTCAAACTACTGAATTAATTACATTCAAACTGACCTTGTTCCAATGAAAACACTTTATTCCGCCATTTTGTTCAATTCAAAATCACGCCATCATATATGTTCATTCACTTAATTTTCCAGTTACCGATTCACAAACTTATTCCCTACAAGGCGACTTAGTTGTATGAAAATATAGTCGGTTCGCACTCAAAGTTGCAGTGATCCCAAATTTGCAGAAAATAATAACTTGGAAAATATATACATTCATAATTTGTTTATATTGTGTACTTTTACTCAGAATCTTAACAATTGTTGGAATTATACTTAAAAGAGAGTTTTAATGAGGTTTTATTGGCCAGAAATTAATTATGTTTGTAATTAACTAGTGCAGCTTTTAAGTGCAATATACTATATAACACTAAAATTTCAAATATGACAAGTATGTATTTTGAAAATTGTGTACATTTTGATGAATCTCGATTTTGGAAATACAGGACTGAACTTGTTTCCCACAATTGGTGGATAGAATAACAATAATTCCGACCAATCGCTCTACTGGCAGCCGTATGTGTTTGTAGTTTTCTAAATTGTAGTTTTTTACCGACAGGCCAAGGAACATTTTCGGGGAACAACGGCGCTTCGCCTTGAGCGAGTTCACTGAGTTTGCAGAGTCTCGGGCCATTTTTGTTTGGAAAATGGCAACTAGTGTATCTGGTGCTAGCGCTCGGAATTTATTTATCGAATCTAAATTGCGTTTAGCCGAAAGGATTCAGGTAAATGTGAATGGTGCGGGTTCCATCTGCAGGCAAATTTTACGTGGATCCAAAAGCAACGAGGTAAAGCAGTTCAGAAATGCATTAATTGCATCATATGTAATTTCAATGGGAAATTCGTTCTCTAGGCAATAATGCATACTGCTAGAAATTTTGCTCTTCAAGAATACGCCATTGACAATTCCGAAGTGGTAAGTTAATTGTACAGCATAATGAAGATTTGGATTGCAACAATTCCAAATTTTGTTAAAATTTAACTACATAGTATTGTCAATATAGCATTTGTGAATCCAAGAAATTCTGATGTTTGTTACAGAATTTGAAGAAAATGTCACTCATCCTTACACATCTTCATTACCAGTAAGTACATACGGAGTTTTATTTGTTCCTTACAACAACTGAAATTATTATTAACAGTATTTTGTAACAGACAGGAAGCAATTCAAAAAAGGTCAACTGTCCATTTACATCTTCCTGAAATATGGTATCATTATATGCAAATTCATGCATATCATTGTTCTTTATTATTTCACAACAGTGCTGAAGCAATTGGAACGGTAAAAGACCAACTGTATCATATTCAAAGATGATTTATGTTTCTCTATATCTTAAAACATACAATAACAATACAAATATTGGATTCCATTTATCAAATATGCTCATTTTTGAATTTCTCATTTCATGTACAAATATTTCACGAGAAATACATAAATGTGTAAAAACTACAAGATGTAATTGTCGTCAGATTGTAGTTTTCGACGCATTTGATTTATTGCCGTTTTCCCACCATTTTTATGGAAATTCTCGGTATTTCGACCCAATTTAGGATGTTGAGGAGGAATAGACTTCGATACGATAGTTGAGGAGGAAAATTGCGGTACTAGACTTCGATACGATAGTTGAGGAGGAAAATGGCGGTACGAGACTTCGATACGATAGTTGAGGAGGGAAATGGCGGTACGAGACTTCGATACGATAGTTGAGGAGGAAAATGGCGGTACTAGACTTCGATAGTATCGATACCACCTCATTGATCGATACGGCAGTTGAGAAATATGGCGGCATGCATCACCTTCGCAATGTGATCGTATACTACGTGATATAGCAAGAAAAATGAGGGAAATTACCGGAAAAGACGACGTATCTTACTGGAAATGCAAAATGAACGAGCCAAATTCATGCGTTTCAAGTATTGTAAGTACATTGCAGTTCATTTTACCTCCAAAATACATCGGAAGAATTGGAGAAGGCGTGAGAGAAGTTTTAAACATGGACTTGAGACAGTATTCAAAAACGTATTGGTTCTTGTTATATAATTTGCTCGTTATTTGTGTGAAATTGTTTATTTGATGTGCATTACTTTGCAGATTGAATGGTATTCTTGTTGCTTACGAGAAAGTGAAAATGAACACAAAATATGCAGAAATCATTGGAGATCACGCATTTCTCCCATTATCTATCACGGCAACATTTCTTGTTTTTGCTCCAACAATTGGCTGCATATTGAAAGGTAAATCCTTGTCATTTTTCAGTGTGATTATGCGTATATTTTACGTGTATTATTAAATTATTATATTGCTTTTTTTGCAGGTGTAGTGAATAAATTAAGCATGACGCACATTGGCTGTTTGGTACATAATTCATTCAATGCTTCAATTGCAATGCCACGTGATCAGTATGGCAACGTTGATTTTGTTGGTATGAATATTGCAATCAATGAGGAAATCATTTTTGAAGTGATTGGAATGGATTTGGCGAGTAAAATCATCTTTTTCAAAGGACGATTAATACGCACAAGGTGAGATATATGTACATATGTTTAATTTTGATGCCATTATGACAGTTTTATTGTATTTTTGTATCATCACGTATTAATTTTTGTATTTGCAACATGTGTTCGACCAAAATTGTTTTGCAGACAGATTTTATTTCATTGTGTCATTTTGTGATGTGTTTCTGTCTTTATTCGAATATATTTATGTAATTTTTATAATTTGTTTATGAAAGTATTAAAAAAAAGTCCTTTGAATTTTCCATTTTTAATTTCATTTCATGACAGCTGCAGCGAAGAGCAGGCAGAAATCGAAATTGAACCGCAAACATTGGAAAATGCCGATGCAAAATTGAGCTTAGAAGAACGAGATTCCTCATCGGGTTATCACACGGCTACGGGCAGCACATCCGATCCCGGCATCGATTCACCTCGCAAGCGCAAACGAAAAATGCAAACTGTCGATGTTGACTCGCGAGAACTTGCCGATGAACTTGTTAACGAAGAAGAAGTCGAAAGTAAACAGGAACGTGAAGACGAAGTTTCAAAGAAGCGGAAGAAGAAAAAGAAGAAGGAAAAGCATAAATTCGAAGAAAATGTAACTGATTTTCCAGAGGAAAATGTAAAGAGGAAGAAGAAAAAGAAGAAGGATTTGGAAAAGGAAGACAAGGATGAAGATGAAGAAATTCTTTCCGATTTACATTCTTATATTGGAGTTGGAGAAGAAGGTTCAGAGGTTAAAGATAAGACGCGAAAAAGGAAACGTGTAGACATAGACGTTTCTGATGTTAGCCGTGTAAAGAAATCGAAGAAATCTAGAACATCTGCAGAAGAAATTGGTTACGAAGAGAAAGAACGGAAAAGTAAAAAGAAGACGCTTACAAAAGTTAATAATGAGACTGTTGTTAGTGAAGAAATGTGTGAATTAAGTTGGAGTGGTGAACAGGAACAAGTGAAAAAGAAGAAGAAAAAGAAGAAAGATAGGAAGTGAAATTGTAAGGTTACAAACCGAATTTTATTTTATTACAGACAGCCCAAAAGCCGATTTGCGATAACAAAAAATTATTTGTAATCAAACTTTATTAAACTGTTTTTACAAGACGATTTGGATGACATTCTTTCAATTCCAATGTTTTGGAAATTCAGAATGAGAATAGATTCTTAGAAAGTAATGTAACACTGTTTGAAATTTATTTCAAAATGACTGGGGATAATTTTCTCAACGAACTCGAGTGAACTGTGAACCGATATTGTTTTGAAGACAATTAAAATCAAATTTCAGCAACGTTGAAAAAAAAGCCCGAACTTTTGTAAAAAAACACACACAAATGGAACAAGTGAAGAAATTGATTTTGGCAGTTTATAATATTCTGCATACCACACGTATGCTACTGGCATTTTCTGTGTGTTTTGTTGCCAAATGTTTAGGATGCTGTGTAATATGTAATAATTACATACAGGTACTGTAACCATAACCCGAGTTATTACATTTATGACCTTCAAACAACACAGTGACCTAGTTTGTTTTATTGATGGAAACCTGTCAGCAGACATCATAAACTACATGCACATGCAGCTTTTTCATTTGCACCATATTTCAATTTTGCGCTGTGATTTCAATCGAGATTTCTAACGGTTGAAAATATTACTAGTAGTGCAGTTAATTGCAATTTTGCTTCTGTAGGTGGATAATAAAATTAGTATGTTGTGTTCCAGTTCTATTTTCACTTTAAGTTAATATAAAGGGGAAGACTAGATGACATGGTAGCCTGTTTTTGTTAGTTTCTAATAACAAGCCTCCGTACAGTTTATCCGTTTGAATTATATGCTTTTATACTTTGTAATTTTCGCATGATGTTCATATTTTCTTGCCAAATGTGACACACAACGTACCATTATATACATTAATGCTCTTTTGATGACTGGAAAGTGGAAAGTTATGCTACCACTTGTGAAACTCGGTGCAGAAATCAGAAATTGGAACTTTCAAGAAAGTTGCCGCGTGGACATAATTTTCAATTACAGAAATCAATGAGTACGTAATTGAGAAAAGTTCAAAATAAACTAATATTTTTGCTTTTAATTTTGGTAACAATTAATGCTATTTGGATAGAAGTAGAATTTCACAGCCTGCATGTATAAAAATGCTTATTTAAATGTGCAAATAATTATTTATACAAATGGAAATGGTGTATGATATTGTATTAAAACTGACACGGTAAAAACCAAGTACACTATGACGTCAACAGTACGATATGACGTCATATTACGTCATGAACTATGTATAATCGAAGTAAATCCACGAAAGCAGGGAAACACATTAATCTACGTTAAAATCAGTTGACATTTTCATATACTGTATGTTGAGGACAATAAATTTATTGGGAAAAGAAATTAGTCTGATTTGGGAAAGAAATGGTCTGAATAAGAAAATAAGGTTAAAATCTCATGTAAGTTACACTTATCACAATCTGATCATGTTTTATGTTAATGTTACTCCATTTTCTTGATGGTAATTTCTTACGTAGTTTCTTGACAAGTACAGTATTGATGTTTTTGTCATCAGGCAAACGTTGTGATGAAAAGCAAACATAATTTCCGCTGATGTCATTGGTGTCAATTATCCGAATGTCAAGATAAATGCTAGTTGGAACAACATCTTGGCGAAATATTCTCAGACAGTGTTGTTTTTTTTTTTATTTTCGCAATAATCATCTCAGAGAAGCAGAACATGTGCTTCTGTATAATTTTAATTTCCTAAAACAGTAATGACAATTTTGAGGTGTGCTTATTAAAAATTGGAAATATAATACTTGTAAAGATTTTTCGAAATGAAATATTGGATGCAGATGCAACGTTATTAATGGATGAGCCCCCGCTTTGAACTGGGTAAAAACAGTTGGTAAAAATAAGCACAAGGCCATGTCTGTTTTTTGCAGCTTGTTTCTGGATTCTTGCTTGACAAAACGCCCAGAAAACACGAGTTTGCCACAGGTGTAATGAATGTCAAGTAAATACATGTGTTTATTAAATGCATTTCAAACCCTGAATATGTTGCAAATCTATTTCATGAGCGGTATGTTCAACTATCAATCACAATTCATAGATTTATTGGCCCAGATGCCATTTTTAAAATTATAAATAATAGTAGTAAAACTTTATAGTAGTTCATTTCTTAGTTTAATCTGATTCCATAAATATTTTGAAATTCTAATTATCGAAAAAGTGAAATCTTCCATAGTAGTTTATAGTTCTTTTTATTGAAATACTGTAATTATGTATATTATAAAATGACAGTTCTTCTAGTTAATTCAGTTCATCATTTAAATTGCTAACAAAGCATGTATGAGAAATGTACTTAATAGAAGCTGGAAAATGAATGGCTGAAATGCTAGTAAATTTGTAAATTTATTAGAAAACAACAGGAAATATCAAATCTATTCTCAGCGTTGTTTTTATTGTAAACACAAAATGATATAGTATAATATATACTAATAAAATATTCGAATATATACCTAGAATAATTATAAATTTTGGCGAAATTGAATTTGCTGATAAGACCTTGTCATTCAATTGAATACATGATTTTGCTGTAATCTAACAATCATGTTATCTATTTGCAGAAATGACATTTAAATACGATGTTATTATATTACATTGTTTCCATGTTTTGCAATGTTACCATTTCAATTTGCAGATTCCATGGAAAATGGAATTGCAAAAGGAATATGCATAATTGATTTTTAAAATTACTACTTTGTTTGCTTTGAAAACCGTAAAATCAGGATAATTAATCGTAAATTTGACAAATTAATATATACAGGGTTTGAAAAAAATATCATTAGATTAATGATAAAACATTATTTTGTTTTTTTTTTTTAAATTGTAATTAATAATAATTTCGAAAAACAAGAACAAATTTAATTGTATTGGCCTACCATAACTCTAAAAAAACATTTCATTATGTTATATCTAGTGAAGCATTGCTCTGAAAATCCAAACTTCATGCAACAATTACGAAATTATTGCATTCATTTTGGGAAAAAATTGTTCATAATTTCTAATAGAATTTTTCGATACCAAAATTAAAATACTACACACAGATAAGTGTGGCGACTAAATTCGGTATCCCCATTTTCCCTTTCTTTCTTTTTGTACAAATCCTATCAAGTTTAGTATCACATGTTACGTTTCCAAAGTTATGTGGTGCACACACACCTTAAAGTATGTCAACATGAGCAAAATCCTATTCAGAAGCTGTATTTTTTTCTCTCTCCCCAAGTCCAGTGTAGACAGAAAAACTGTCTTCAAAACGGGGCCAGTTGTTCTATAAAAACGAGTTGCTGCGTTCAGTTCATTTCGTTTTCATTGTGCATGTGGATGTACGGATAAATAATGTGCAGCTTCACGATTAGATAGACAGCATTTGCCGAGAGCTCTGTGAGCAAAAATCCCGCCTAATCCGCCAGATCAAAATTGGATATACACCGTGACGTCACATCGATGCAATATTGATGATTATTCAAGGTGTATATACACTTCGAGTGTTGGCTGTGTGATGCTTTGTTAGCCTGAAATAATAACAGTGCAGCTGGATTTTTAATTGAGCTGCGAGGTGATTGGGTGTTCTTCTCCATCGACGTCATCACTGAAAAGCTGGCAGAGCAAAAGCGAGGCAAGAATAGATTTTCATTTTCACTCACTGCTGCAGATTCTTGGCTGCTGGTCGCATTCATCTTTCTTCTAGCTGTCTCCTAATAATACAGCTTTTCTTTCTCACTTGCATTATATCAGACTTTTCTAAAGATGAACTGTTTACAGTGCATCTGCATCCCCCCAAATGGGTAATTGGACATTTTTGAGCTAAGAAGAGAAGAAGAAACCTACAAGAACTTTTCAGTTTAAGTTTGGGGAGCAGCAAAGAAAAGGAAAAGATAGAAGAAGAACTCTTAATTCTCATCAAACCAAGTAAAAAGAACACAGACTTTGCAGGTGGTAAAAACCGATACAGTCAAGAAACAATTGTGGCACTGATATAGTTGGTCTTATATTGTAAGATAGAGATAATGTCGCAGAGAAATCAGCAGTGTTACAATCGCTATTACCACGGCTACGAGCGCAACTATAGCTCAATGATAACATCCACGGGATCGGCCACAACCACATGCACAACACTCAATGGTGTTGGAGTTGGTGTACGAGTTGCATCTGTTAGAGGACGGTTCATTTCAGACACTCGCAATAAGAATTGTCCTTCTGCTCCTCCACCACCACCAACCGTGTCTTCTGCCAGACCTGTCATGATAACCCCGAGGCCCCAGCAGCAACAGACCGTTGCTCCGAGGTCCATGTCGTTTTCGCAGCCAGGTGATTGCGATTTTATGGAAATTTGCAAGGAAGGCGCTGAGGACAGGTTAAGACACTTGATGCCCCTACTGGACAAGTTAGGACCTGCAAGTGTTAATAAAGTGGATAAGTCTGGCAAGGTAAGGACCATGCTCTCATATTTTTCATTTATTATAAGACACACCCATAAGTGAGATTTCAATTTCTGTAAGATGCGAGATGACTGGGCCCCCAATTTGATCTTTTAAGCAATAATTGTCAAGTTGTAAATTAAATTCCTTGTAATATGTATTTGTATTTAAATTTTACTTTATTTTCTCTCTTCAGGAATTTCAATAGTAATAATTTCAAAAGATTATTTTCGTTAGATTATTTCAGTAGTGATCGAGTTTTATTGCATCTTATCTGAGTTTAATTTACTGGAAACAATTTGTTTCTGAATGACAAATGGAATTGCACAATTTTTTTTATAGGAAACTCAAACAATTTCTTGATAAAAACTGATGGTTTTTATATTGGAAGTATTTCCAAATCTGATTAAAATTGTATAAATAGAACATTGTTAGGTATATTGGAAATTATTTTGAGAAACCCGAACTGATTTGATTGCATAATTTGGTAAAACAGTTCATAAATGAGAAACCAAGAGGAAATTTGCATTCAATTAACTTTTCTTGTGGGAACAAATGTTTTGACAGGAATAGAATTTTTATTAAAGATAAAGGAATGAAGTAGAAATTGAATGCTGAATTATAAAGGAAATAATTATTGCAAATAATATTTTGCATCATATTAAAAATTTAATTTATATACAATAGGTAATTCTACTAAATTTATGGCTGAAATTGTAAATTTTGTCTGCAATTTCGCATTTTGTTTCGCATTTTTCATCAACAAATGCCAGGCATATGGTACTAATATATTTGCAGCTTGCAGTTGATACGCCTAATATGCAAATAAATATCACATGTACAGCTTTTCAAAAATGCACTGGATTGTGCGTCAGAGAAATTCTAGATATTTTTAGAAATACATTGCTGCCAAATAAAAATTATAAATGTACATGCAGGCAACTGGAAAATATCACAATTTTAATTTCATTTTCATTTCTCTGAATTGGTTGCAACTTTTCATCTTATTAGATTTGAGAATGACACATTATATTGGATTACATAACATTACACAAGTGTGATAACTTTATTTCGATAAACCAGCAATAATATCAATCATTCTTTAACTAATTTGTACTTAGAATTAAAATGTCGTGCAAAAACCAGATTATATTTGAGAACTTCGCACAGATTACTACAAATTTGGAAAACTTTAAATTACAATTATTGTACAGCTTGTTCTTAATTAAATAATATCGAGAGTGGTTAATACTGTGCATAAAGTAATGAGTTTTTCTTTTTGGTTTGCGATGAAAGTTAACAAAATCGTCAGTTTTATTATTACGTTGCAATAATTTCATTTTTCGTATAATTAAATTTATTGCTTTATTAATAATATTAAATAGGTGTACAGGTATTTTCAGTAATGACATTTTCCACAGCCATTTAAATTTGGCAGATTATATTCAGAAAAATACAGTAAAAAGTTTATTTTCAGTACGTAATTTCATACACTGAATCGGTAAAAAATGTTTAGTTTGTAAAGGAAACTCCTGCAAAATATGCTTTATTGTAGATTCGGTATTTTGAAAAGTAAATTTTGAATTGTTCATACAGAAATTTGAGGTGCAAATTATGTAGGCCTAAATTTGTGTAGTATGCAATTTTTTGAGATGGTGTACTCAAAGATAAAGTTGAAATTTCTTTGTTTACGTAAAAGTTAATATACGTGTACTAATAATACCTAACTGATATGTTTGAAAACTGCTTATTAACGTACATTTTGGTAACTTGTCCTCGCATGACGAATAATAATGATAGTGCAGTACTAATAGTACCTATATGCATTGTGCTTGATTTCATCCATGTGGGGCAAGTCTAATTTCGGATCATGCAATATTGATCTTGCTGCATGTATATAGATAGGATGTGTGGTTTTTTTGCTTTTTCTCAGCGACGAAATTTCACGTTATTCTTGTTGCAAACAATAACTGAATGCTCTCATTATGTCAATGTGAGGAGAGGAGCGACGACCTCGTGCAAAAATCCTCTATAACTTATATTGTCACTTCATAAGGTTCCATAACATACAATTTGAAAATATTAACTTCATCCATTTGGTATTGGTATTATATAATCGTTATATTACTGTACATACTGTATTTTATGATAAGAAATGACACTTTGGAACTGCAACTTACAAACTTCATTAATTGCAAGAAAATGAAACTGATTTTCTGTGATTGATCCGAAGTAGAAATTAACACAGAAATCCCTCAAAAAAGACTGGTCTCAACTCAAGCTCTTTCACCACATTGACGTCATAGAAAGTAATTATTCGGTTTTCATAATGTTTCAGTGGAAAAATTGCATTCACAAAGCTTCAATACTAATGCATTGAATGTTGTAT
>WWPM01020786.1:0-11505 GCA_023279145.1 Glomeris maerens
GTACTTTGCCCCACAAATATGTTCCCAGTTCCCTCCCCAGCAACTCACGCCACCATTCAAAGTCATGTCCGCCATTATATACTGCTCCTGTAATCATATGCACAGCGAAGCTTAAACATGTAAAGCTCGTTAAAACACAATTGAGAGTAGATCTATAATCGGATTTCACTTGAATTGTCATGCGCGATTCAATTCAATAACGCAAGCATCGAAGCGATTTTGTTGGCGATTCGTAATCGACTCCCGGCAAGTCACATGGCACAGTTTCCAGTTAATTGCTCGTTTATCAGGAGCTACAAATTGCTTGCACCTATGGCGCGCCAATTGAGTGCACAATCTATTATGAGGTCCTGCAAGTAGACTTTAATTAATTTATCTCTCCTGACATTGTAGCTGATATACTGAAAAGACGTTAGGCCCTCATATATATGCCTGCATCTAATCAAAACAAAGCTGTGCAAATCATGTCATCATGCATTAGGGTAAAGAATTGTTAAAAAGTATTCATGCTGTTGACCTAATAAACTTACCCAGGACGACCTTGATACGTCACTTCCGACGGTAACAAACTAGTAGGAGGCGTGTCCAAAAAATACGGTAAACATGTCGATAAACTGCATTATGCAAAGGTTCGTGTAGCATTTGACAAAATCCTGAAACACATCACGCACGCCAAATTCAGTGGCATGCACGAGATCCGAGAGAGATTTGTTATTGTCAGCCATTTTGTGCGCACTTGGCATTTTCTGCAACTGCAAATTCGCTTTATGTTCGCCCCCCCCAACCCATACTTTTCATCAATTGTGGCATTTTGACCAGAGTGGGCCACATTTACAGCGAACAATGCAAACGATTACATTTACGGCAGCTAGAAAGACAAGTTTAATTCTCCTGATCCATCATTCAGTGTGAAAGTAAAGTCCTTTATCCCTCCAAAAAACTTGTACATTTCTACATATACAATTAAAAATCTGAATATGCAGTGTCAGTAAGTCAGGGCTGCTCTGTCCCGTGGTGTCAAACTATTTGACCTCTGCAACTGCCTTCAAGGTTATCCAAAACCTAACTTCGTAAATACACTAGCTGGAGCAATAGTCTCAGTTAGTAAGTTGAAGAGGACATTGAAACTAGTACCACTGAGAATCTTCTAAATGAAATGGAGCAGAGGGGAAACGCAACAAATTTATTAGGTTGAGCAATTTCACGTGCGACGTGTATTACAGGGAAGATGACAGATGATCAATTATACGGGGTTGTTTCCATCGGTTATCTTCCTTGTAATACACGTCTCACGTGAAATTGCCAAAACCAATAAATTTGCTGCCACATCTCCTCTATTCCATTACGCTTATAAGTTGCTCTGTAGTACAAATTTGAATGTCTTCTCCAATGTAACTTGAAGGCAGTTGCAGAGGTCAAATTGTTGGACACCACAGATAGAGAGCACCCCCGAATTACTATAACTGCGTATTCAGTTTTTGGTGCGGCAAAGGACTTCACTTTAACCCTGGATGTACAAAATAACGCATTTGAAGCCGATATAAAAACCCAGCAACGAACACGTTTCAATGAAATTCAAATTGAAGTCAAAACAGTTCCAAGATTATATTACACTAACGCCAGCACTTAAGTATATTATAACCTCAATAATTCCTATTAAATTTTGTTTTTCATGTATTAAATCAAACATGTGTTATACAAAATATTAAAACGGTTATTTCCTATTTAATATTAAGAAACCTGTGGACTGATTCTATAATTGTGGTTACATAGTATTTCAACAGATCATACAGGGAACCTAATGTATATCCAACCTAACGTATTACACTTCGCACAATTATAATAAATTTCTGCACAAAATGATGAAATAATGTTTAATAGTAACCCATACTTAAATTTACCAGACATCTTTTGAAGTTAATAACAGTGGCAACAAGTTAATGCTGCAAGTAATTCATATATGGATTATATTAACTACTTCTAAAACCTCTAATCTAATAATTAATACATACATATGAATAATTAGAATAAATTATCCAATTCGTTTCAAATTGCAAACGAATTAGATTAAAATATGCTAATTATTGGACTAGACCAGTCGGAATGCAACTTGGCTACACGTCCAAATCAAGAAGTAAAAATTTGCACAAAAACTGATAGTTTAGACATGCAAATCACATCACAGGGCTCTTAGAAATTTGTTTTTTTTTTAATGCAGGTATATACACAGCTATCGGAATGTTGTTTTCGTGCATGACACGCAGTTCCTAGGCAATGCAGAGAAGCGGTACAACTATTGAGCAATTTTATAAGCCTGGGGGAAAAGCAGGAGAAAGAAGGGAACGCAGTGAGCAAAGTGAAAGACGGAAATATCTTGCCAAGTAAACATAGTGGACCAATTTTCTTTCCCACAGCTATCTACGCTTCTGTTGACTGAAATCATTTACAAATATCGTATTTCTTTTTCACTGATTTTTTTTCATTTTTTTTTGGGGGGGGAAGGGAATTGCTAGACTTGCTTTTAAATTAACTGTTAATCTGCGTATTTACAATTATTTACAATTACTTTTACTGGAAAAATTCAAATAAAACAGGAGATTATCATAATATTAGTTGGTTTAAATGAGTAAAATTAGATATATTTGGATACAAAAATACCATTTCAAAAGATAACAATATATCAATAGGAATGTATAATTAAACACAGGGTGTTTCTAAATTCATGGTCAATTAATACCTACAGGGTATCTTCCCTGCATGAAAACAAGACAAAGTTCCTATAAAGCTGTTCCTAAACGCGTAGGTTTTTAAGTAGGACCTACATAAAATGTTACATCCATAATTGATGCTCCTCACATCTTTATTAGGAACGCATAATGAACGATCAATTATTACTGTAATTCTTCAGAGTTTAAGTTTTTTCTCTTGATATGCCTGAGAAAACATGCACTAACAGGTACAATGTCAATTCTTGACATAAGCTTCCTAATCTGAAGAATAGAGACTGAAACAATCAAGTTCTTTTTTATATAAAAAACAATTATTGTCGTATTTCATAAATGAACGTAACTTTATTCAATTTTCAACCATCATCTGCTCATGTGGTATGCATTTTAATTATATAACAAAAATTGTATCTCAATAATTAAAGAAAAATTAGAGTCAAACTTGGAACCTTTGGAGTTCATCTGAGATAGCTACATTCAATTCTGATATATTTCACCCAGCTCCCATATAAAAATAACCCAGAAACTGAAACATAGCTTTCAAACGGCCCCCGCCTTGCCTTTATGACATTTATACTGTATACATGAACATGTCCGTAGTCTACACAGGCCCATAGAACGGCAACAGGATTTCATGAAAGATGGTTACCAAGATAACAGAGCAGTCGGCGAACCGCAAACAAATTGCTACTGTAAATAATGCCAGCATGCATGCTTGTGTACTTCAACAAAACAGTAGGCTACACTTTAATTTCCGTTGTTTGTACCAAATTCTGACATCCTTTTTAAAAACAGCTCTGCAATGTCGTATCTTTTCATTTCCAGCTTCATTTTCAATCCCACTGAATTGAACCAAAAAATTGGCAGCAACCAAATTTTGAGAGATTACATAAATCATGACTATGTTCACCTGGAAAAACGTACAAGTTTATTAGATTTTTATTATAAATTACATTTTGAGATTCACACCAAGGAAAATGACTTAGAAATATTGCAATTTAATTATCTTAACTTCCTACATATACAAACAAACAAACAAAACAAACAGAAAAACGTAACTTACCCATGAGGTAATAAAAAAATTATTCCACAATTATATTTTGGCATGAATGAATTTAATTTTTTCTTAAATGAATATTTTATCAATAAACATTAACATATATTAATATATAACTAACGATGCAAATTAACTTGATATACATTGCATCAATACTATTGTTTTTCACATTTCGATGAAGCACAGCAAGAGTTTAATAATTTTTTCATGCAAGTGCCTCATTTAATCGGATGTTTTGAGTTTGACTGCCCGGGTCTAAAAGTTTCAAGAAAATTGACATAAATCATATCAGGAAACTAAATATTTCTGTATACTTATTTAGTTTAACATCTGGCCAAGCTTGAGACGTAGCAGGGTTGAACAGATAACGTCAAATGAAATTTAAGTCCAGATGCCTTCTGATGTTAGCCATGCAAGCATGAACAAAGCAAAAAGGCAGCATTACTTTCCTTCACTTTATATCGATCATTTAAAGCCCACTTTGAATCAAATAAGCCTACTTGTTTAGTTTCATGAATTCTCCTTAAGCAGGTAGATCTAGCTTAAAACATGACATAGGAAACAACATTGCACTAGAAAACAAAATTCGTACATGATATATTTATGAATTATTTTTGCAGTGACTTTCTAAGCCGATTACCAATTTATTGTCAACGGCAATTTCAAGCAATTATTATCCGCAGAAGGTTGGCGACTTGCACACGTCAAGTAGGTCTACTATCGATTTACAATTATCGCAAACACATCAGAAAAAATCTTTAACATTCTTCATTTCGACTTTTTAGAAATTGTCTTCAAAATACTAGCTTGCACTCGTTCAGTATAATCTTCACAGTGTCAAGCATTCAAAGGCTTAATTCATAAGACTGGAAATTTTACAAAATTTTTGTGATATGGAGCATAAGCACAATTATTTGTCAATACCACAAGTGGACAATAATGTTCATTGAAAGACGTGAAGTACTAATCAAATGATAGAGTACATTGACCGAATTAAATGCATTTGTGGATAATAAACGTTATTATGGCAACACCCACATAGGAAACGATGTGTTAGCTTGCAGGGAATTTCTGATAATACATTTCCGTACAACAGAGGAGATGCATGCAGCCACCTACTTGATTTTTGAGCATTGCAGAGGAGACACCATTACGGAAATATTTGTACAGTGCAATAACATTTCTGTAGTGACGGCTCTAACATAACTGCAATGTTCATTTGGAATTTTAACCTTTTTGCAGCCTATGCAGAAAACAAATCAAATTACAAATATTTGGATTATTTATTCCCAAACAGTTGCTTATAGCATGCAAACAGGAAATTGTCATTACTTTATCATGTCTACTGCAGTGAAACACTTGCATTCCTAAGCTAAGCACAATTTCAGAATAGGCAAGCACACTGCGTTAATTAATCATCAGGTTAGATTATTCTAACCATTTTATAGATTTCCATTCATTTGCATCCTGAAATGAGTTTCTATAAATTGTTCACTAGATGATGATGAGGAAATTTTAGGAGTCAATTTAATATGCACCAAGCACCAATAAAATGAGTATGCTTTTGTCTGACAGTGGAAGCTTGTTTAGAAATGCTAGTTTATAGACAATTCCCAGTTTGCCCCATAAAAGGAAGGAATTTTTATCGCAATATTGGCTCATATACAGCAAGCTGCGTATAATAATAACAAGTCAAGAATTCAAACATCTATAACTGAAAGCGATCAATGTATAGGCGCAGTATAACGTACGACTATCCCCATGCTGACATCAGCCTCCCAATTTCCAACTTGGAGACCCATTTACGGGGAATGTAATTAACTGGTAAATAATAGATGAACTGGTGAATTTTGAGCCTGTCGCAGCCAATTCGTCACGAGCAACTCTGAACACACGAGTACCACTAAAATCAATACAAATACGTCATGCACCTTGGCCCCAGTCTCAAAGAATTCCGACATTGCGAATGCAACAAACTATACACACTGTAATTTCATTCCTTGTCCACTCATATGGGGTATTTGAACAATCGTACCGACTAGTCCGAATTATCATATACAAGTCGCTTCCAAACTGAATATGTGCTACAGGTACACAAAGTTTTCATGCACATGTACATACTTATGCAATTTAAAGGCCTGCATGCAATGTAAAATTTCAACAATGGTAAATGTTCCCAAATTTGCATTGTCACTGCTGTCAAATTAATTAAGATTTCCTCACTGATACAATTAAATTACAAAGTTGGAAATTGAGACAACTTAAAACTAGAGCATTTCTGACTTGTTCAAATACATTAGAAAATGTAGGATGTATGTAGCTAAACAATATTTGGAAATAGTACAAGTAACTATTCATTTTCGTATATACCAATACGAATTGCAGGTATTAAACTGACACATAATATACTGTACATAATAGATAACCAGTCTTTGCAGCTTCAAGGGTGGTAAAATATGTAAATTATATTTAAAAGTATCAATACTGTAAAGCCCAAATCAAGCAGCACCACACATATGCATAAAATAATTTCAAATTAACGTTTTATACATGCGCGAGTCACTTTAGTCATTTCAATATGCACTGGATAATTAGGCAAATAGTTTCAACATATTGATTAGGGGGAAATTTTAAGACGACAATGATGCTTTTGATATTATGAAAGAAATTTTTTAATCCACTAAATCCTCAACATATTTCCAACTTCATAAAATTTAATAATTTATCGTATTCTATCATGCATGATCTTCCATTCTCCAACTATAACTCGACCAACAAGAGAAGAACCAGGGGAGGGGCTAAAAATGACCCAATCAGAAAATGAAAGGGGTGGGGTAAACCACGCCCCTGGTTCTGCTCTTGTTGGTTTAGTTATAGGTTGCATGACTGAATTTAATTTTGAAAAGCCGTTCAATTATATAATTTCTGCTAATCTCTTGACACCGTTTTTAATTATTCAGGATTCCGAACTATACCCATGTAATTTCCAGGACCAAAATGCATTTGCCATTTTAATAGCGAACAGAAGCTCCATAAATAATGTAATAACCCTTGTTTGCTATCATTTGTCATTTCATCTGCTATTGCCGAAAAATTAATTCGATGTTGTTGTGCTTTCTGGTATTGTCAATATGTAATATAGAGTTCACAGTTAGCAAACATGAACCTACACTACACTACAATCAATAAATCTGGTAGATAAACTTTAATCAGCAATCAGATCTCACAAAATATTAATTGAAGATATATAACAAGAGTGAAAGAAGCGCCTATTCACAAGAAGTTTCCTGATAAGGCAAACGAATCGCTCCGCGTATCGCATTATTTTTTTTTAATAAATAGCATGTGTAGGCCAAACTTCCACCAGCAAGCATGTTGCATTATGAGTATTAAACAAAATTTACAAAGCGCGAGCACTCATGCGAGAGCGCTGGATGCGTTTTATATCTAAATATACATCAAAACGTATATCGCTAGCGCAAATTGCTTCTGTGTATAGCCTATATGCATATTATGCGATACTGCCAACTAAATCATTAGACAAAGAGCCAAAGCAATAATCTCGTGACCCAAAGTCACTTGGTGCAGATGCATTAGCGAAGTCACACAGAATACATTATTATAAGTGATATTTAGCATATTCGTTTATTTCTCAGTTATTCTAACTTGATGAAAAACTAGCTACTAACTAGCTAACAATGGCGGACACTTAGTAGAACGAGACTCAATCTCGATGTGCCACCTGGTTTGAAACTCATTCTTAAATGAATATTTATTTGATTAGGAAAACGACTTATGTACAAAATGAGTTCATCAAATTCGAGGTTTGCTAGAGTATTCGATTAGAAAATCAAATAAAATGGTGACCTAGTTGAGGTTCGTCCTCAAAACGGTCTCCATTTTTTTAATTGGATAGGATTTGAAATGTGCGTGTCAGAGGGCGATGCTTGCTGAAATCTGAATTTAATTTTGCAGGTAAAAGGCGACTCGCACAACAAAGGGATGTATTTATCGATTAGGCCTAGTAACAGTCTCGGGCAATTCGACAACCAGTGACAGGCAACACCTGCGCATGAATTGTCTGCGTCTTGCAGGTATCATGGTCTCAAATTCCGCATTGTCCACTTTGCCAACCGCAATATTCCCGCCCCAAGGCCCCATCAAATCCATCTGTGCTAAATATAACCACAAATAACCAACAATCTTGCATAAATTGCATCTTCATTTACAGTAGCAGTTTACAACAAAGTCCAGCACGGTAATTAATGTTGTCAGCATTTGCATTTGCATATGAATGAACTGAACATTAATTATACGGATCACTTGATCGCAAACAAAATCGGACACCTGCATGATGAAATAAAAATTGCTTCAACTTTGTAACAAACCAATAATGCTGATGTCACGCAAGGTCATAGTTTCACAATACAGTTCATTCATATATGCCTCGAAGGTCACCAAAATTTTACTAACTATAATAAGGAAAAAATAACATTTTATATTGGTATATAAAATGACGCTAATAATAAACAAAAACTATCATTTTCGATTTAAATCAATCTCTACTGGAGCAATACATTACTCAATATTTTATATGTTCTATTAAATTAAGTGTATAATCAATAGAAATAATGAAACATTGGGAATTAACGTTCAGAGGTCACAGCCCAGAACAATGAAAGAAATTGACGTTGCAAAATGGCCACCAAAATTATTTCAGAGCTCGCAGGAGACTTGAGAAATTTCTTTTCTGACGGGTTATTGGAGAACGAAGATTGACCAACTGAATGGAAAATTTTCAGCTGGACAGTGCATGCGTGACTCTGCTGCGAAATGACCTTTGAATCTCTCCGTCAACATTTTCAAGATCTGCAATCTGATCGCCGGAAGTGCGATAGTCCAAAGTCTGAATTGCACTATTGTATATGACTGGATATCTCTTACGAAATGTACATATGATCCCCATAATTTATGCTACAAACTAAGTACACATCCGATGGCCTAAATCACTGAAGACTATAGCCCTTTCTTACAAAGTTCTAATTGGTTGCGAAACCAACTATTGATACTTACAAAGCGATTAGACGTACTGCATTGCCCAACACATAATCCCCCCTCATCGTTCCCTTGCAACAGTTCAATCAATAAAACATGAGCAATCCAACCACACAAAATCACCTGAAGTTTCAATGCAACAAAGTTAACTGAATTCGCTCATCAATCGTTCCTTACATTTGGAAATTGAATCATTATAAACCACTAGACTTAAAATGCAAAAAAAAAATGAAATTCCTTCCTACCTTTGTTCACTGAGGCCCCAACTGAACACACTGCTAACAGTAATCCTAGTATGAAGCACAGCAGGTTGGCGGCAAAAATCGCATTCAAGCGCCCAAAGTTCCTCATTATTTCTGATCTTGATTATCCTTCGCAGGTTGCAAAGAGCTCAGCAATCTGCTCACAAAACCGATATTTCTTCAATATTGGAGCGCTGAGGAGAAGACAACACTAGGGCGCAAGTTGAATTTGGGCACCTTTGGGTAGTTAATGGTGTCCGTACCCATAATAAAAGCCTGGGGACTTTAGAAGAAATTTGGCCAGCAGGGTCCACGTGTAGTTTGATGACACCTTCGTATCGAGCCAGCAGGCGATTGACACAACTCCGCAACGAGAAGCAAAACGCATCCTCCGTTGCCACTGTACTCTGCGTTTGTTATAGGCTCTGCGCCAAGGATGGAGATGCAGAAGTGGAAATCGATCGAAACGCCTCCTATCGGCCTTCAAATGCACTCACAGCTGCAGGGGGAGGTTGGATGTGTACTCTGCAGATCTCCGAGATCACAGACATTTTTGGCAGCGCCACCAAACTCATTCCACTTCGTCTTGAAGCGCATATCTTTCACATCCCGATTAGCAATTTCAGCTCACATTTTCTGCAATAAATAAGAAATAAAGCAATTTAATTAAGCATTGGATCCACAGTTTCACTCTGCAAATAAGAACGAATTGTATATTCTAGAAAATATTAGAATCATCACGGCAATATACATTAATCAGAATACTTATACCCAAGGTCACACAGCCTAATTATAGCAATCAGTATACATACTGCTAATAAAACTTGATCTTTCATGGCTGGTGGCAATTAAAATGTTCAGTATATACATTTCCAGAGAGGCCTTGCACCTCAGTTCAAATGGGCTACTGCGCAGCAATCTGTTTTGTAATGTGAATATTCTGCCTAATGCAATGAATGCACTTGTAGTTTCAGCAATAAAAAATCATTTTATGTGAAATAGTATATAGCAAAAATGATAGAAGCCAAGGCTAAATTGCGTCACAAGGGAAACTATGGTACTGCGTTTAGAGTCTAAAGTGCTCTTTTTTCACAGCAAAAGCCACCATGATAATTACGGTGGCAACGATAGACCACAAATTTGGCTAAACGATCGCTTTACTCAGTAGACCGGTGGGGTGTACCAGAGCACACAGCGGAACTGAAATTTCCTTCACGGACCAAGATCATGCTTCCGATTTCCACCTAGAAACCCACTACCATTTCCCTAGCACTATAAAATAGCATGGGCCTATATACTACGTCATTGATAGCAACAGAGCAATCAAAACTCTGCACGGAAAACAAGAGAAAGATCTACAACCTCGAGATAGCAATTCGAGTCACTACTAATATCTTATCAGAAATGGCTTCATTTCTTGTAATGAATACTGAAATTTCCATATCTAAAATATTTCTCTGAATTATCCTTTAGCTGGCAATTAATATTTTCGAGCTGAAATAGCTTATACCCTATAATTTGTATAACCATGTATTCACTGAATGCAGTTTGATCTTGCAATTTTGCGTCGATCCTACAAGTGAATACGAATACAGGCAGGTATGCAAGTATAATGATGCAGGTGGTATTATTTTATATAGAACGCCATTATAGCTAATTATACAGGGTGTCTCTAAATTCATGGTCAATACTGACAGGGTATCTTCCCTGCATGAAAACAAGACAAAGTTCCTATAAACCTACAATCCAAACGCTTAGGTTTTCAAGTAGGACCTACATAAAATGTTACATCCATAATTCATGCTCCCCACATCTTTCCATTGATCATTCATTGTTATATGGGCTAATCTACGCCATGTTATTTCCTGTGCTGAGCTGCTGTTATGTGCAGAGGTATTTACTGAACTGCTATGTAGTGATCTGTGTGTGTTACGTGTTGTATACTTCACTGCGCTGCAGACCTATGAAGCACTATGTTATGTACCGCTGCGTCGACTTTTACGGTAGCGTATTGTTTCGCATACATCGTACTGTACAAATGACAACTTCATACCATAGACATCATTTTACATTCATCACTGTGACACGCATTAAGACCTCGTAACACGTGTGCTATATGCGTACTTCTCGGAAGGATGAAAACATTACAAGAAGCTCATGTAGGCTAATAATTCTGTATGTGACATGGGATAAGTTATACGGAAAACAACCTATCGTCGAGGGACGTCCTTAAAACACTCGACTATAGTTCTTGCTCACGACTGCGAGTAAAAGACGCAAACCCTAAGAATGTTATGGATGGCTGGCGTAGGCGGGGTGACATTACTCTTTTCGCGGACCACTGCGTTATTCCACCACAGTGTGTACCCTACTACACGTATTGTGCGATGTACATACTAGATGCTTCCCAAGCAAAGAAAAAAAA
>WWPM01020787.1:0-10884 GCA_023279145.1 Glomeris maerens
TAACAGAAAAATAGGGGTGATGGCCGGAAACGGGAACAGCCGAAAAACGCAGCGCGAATGCAACTTCCCCCACAAATCGCTGTTCCATTATTTGGGGCAACCCCCCCCCCATTGAAAAGGCAATAAAATCGTCGTTTACACAAATAGACTGGTGCCACATGGACGCTGTTCCATCAAGTGTTGTGCACCTTACAATAATATAATTAGTGAAAGTGTGGAAGCGGTGGCTGCCGGTGAAAGGAACAGCCACGTAATGAACATTAAATTGGGGTTTCTGCCAATGAATGATGTTCCAACAAAAAGTGTAACACCCCTTGAAAATTGCTACCGAATCGTGGGAAAATAGCAGGGATGATCGCCGGTGAAAGGAACAGCCATGTTGTGCACATTATATCGTGGTTTCTCCCAATGGATGCTGTTCCATCAAGACGAGCAGCACCCATTGATATTGCAAAAGGTGAAAGTAGAAGGCAAGATCCCCGGTAATTGGAACAGCCTTTCCTCATAACGGACGCTATTCCATCTCAACAGGTGCTATCCCCTTGAAAGATACGCAAACATGAAAGTAGGGACAACTATCGTTGACAGGAACAGCAAATTAGTCTGGAAATAAGTAGAGGATTCTCCCACTGGATGCTGTTCTATCAAAAGGTGCACCCCCCACATCAAAAAATAAATTGCGACTGGATGATCGCCGGTGAATGGAACGGCAACGCAGCACACATGGAATGCCGCAATCACATACTGGATGCTGTTCCATCTATAAGAGCAACATCCCTTGTAACAAAAATCACCTCATCTCCGTAATCGACAGCATCCAAGACTCTTTTCTCAATCTCCTGAAGCTCTGCCATGTCCACTTTCATCGCGTATAGGTGCGAAACGAACTTATTCGCGTGTTGCACGTGTGATATCAAGTGATTTTCGGCTTTAACCACGTGTTTCGCTGTGTCCAAGTTGGCTTCCTCCACCAATTCCTTATTGAGTCCATCCACAATTTCTTCCCGGCAATTAATAAGACCGTCTGTTTCTTTCCCCACACCGCCTCCGATGAATCCTTTGGCTCCATCGAAACGAGCTTGCATCTATCGCAGATTAAACGGGGAAAAAGAAAAAGCGTTCTATTCGACCGTTATTCGATATTTGAAAATTCAAATGAAACGTTCGAGAACCAAGATGGCGGCTCTCGCTTCGTATTTCCCGAATATCCTGTGGTCCCAAGGCGCCCAAATAACGCAATGAGCGGCGTGGAAGTAACCTTTTAACCCGATTGAATCCTCCAAAGCAATTTCGGACACATCGTCCGCCATTTTAACGAAAAAACGCTGAAAACATTCCTCTCAACCTAACGAAAAACACTCCCGCTTCAGAACACGTAACCGCTACGCTACAGTCAGGTAGCACCGTAATAAAGAGCACGTCATCTACCCAATGTAATTCTGACGTCATTATATTGCGTTCGTCACCGAACCGAAACCGCGTCGTGACGTCACCCCGGTGCGTTCGTCCCCGATTGGCTGACACGGAAAATGTAGTTCCACTGGAATGTCCTGCCACGCTCTCCCGTTATTGGCGCACTCCTAGCGAACATCGCCGCAATTGGTGGACGATAACAAGGAAACCACGCCTACCGACCAGCCAGTGTGACATGATACGTACGAATTACGGGCACCGCAATGGCTAACACTATCTAAAAACAAATCACGAATTGGGAATTGACTTCGGAAAATATTATTACTCCATAAGATATGTGTTATCAAAGAGAAATTTGAAAAACGATTAAGAAATGATAAAGAGAATTTAGAGAATGAAATGAAAGAGGGAGGGTTAGCCGGCATCGCCCAATCGGCGGCGGTCATTCGTCCTGATCGAAATAAACACTCATTTTACTGATAAAAGGTAAAGGAAAACATGGAAATAAGAAGCAGCACACTTGTTTTATTGCTTTTGCTCCATTTTCACACGATTTCCATATTGGCGCATGCGGAGAAGACTTCAGAAACAAGTTGTGGATGTTCAGAATCGAGGAAACATGGCGACCGTTCGGCCATTTTGGAAGAAACATCAACTTCTCCTAGCGAAAAAAGGCTAGATTTGCACAAAATGGCTCTCATTCCGGGCGGGGAATTTCAAATGGGAACGAACAAGCCGTATTTCGTTGCCGATGGCGAAGGCCCCAGCCGGACCGTGGAAGTGTCTCCGTTTTACATGGACATCCACGAAGTCAGCAATTCGGAATTCGAGAAATTCGTCAATTGTTCGAATTACGTAACGGAAGCCGAGGTCTTCGGCAACTCATTCGTACTCGAGAAGCTCCTTTCGGATTCGGTCAAGGAGTCGATAACGCAAGCAGTATAATTCGATCGTAGTGATATGATATTACAATTCAGAAATGGGCGCCATCTTGTTTTTCTCCTTTCTTCGCAAAACAAAGGTGGCCGCGGCTCCGTGGTGGCTTCCCGTGGACAAAGCCGACTGGAAACATCCATTCGGACCCGATTCCGACATTCGAAACGGGTATCGATAACACAAAATCACACAAAAAAAGAGTCCATACACATAGCTATTATGTACAACTTTATTTGTATTCGTAAAGGATGGACCATCCCGTAATACACGTATCGTGGAACGACGCAGTCAAGTACTGCGAATGGGCCGGAAAGCGGCTTCCGACGGAAGCGGAGTGGGAATTCGCGTGCCGCGGCGGTCTTCGCGACAGGTACCGTTTACGTACACATGTACTTCTTGCAGTCACTTTTTGTAGAAACAAACCTCCCGAACAATCCGTAGACTGTACCCGTGGGGCAACAACATCACGCCGAAAGGGCAGCACGCGATGAACATCTGGCAGGGGGACTTCCCGAACACGGACACCGCGGAAGACGGTTACGCCGGTCTGGCCCCGGTACGTACTTCTTAACGCACTCTCAATAGGTTCTGATTCATGATGAGGCGCCGAGAACAATCCGAAACTCGAGTCACGCGTTACTAAGGTCTTGGGACCTACTTCGAGTGAAATGAAGGGTGTTGTCCTAAAGTAACCGGATTCTCTAACATCCCAGAAGTTCATCTTCCGTTTTACTCGTGTAGGTGACCGCATTCGAAGGGAACAAGTACGGCCTCAAGAACGTAGTCGGCAACGTCTGGGAATGGACCGCCGACTGGTGGGACGTCAATCACCCCAAGGATTCCTCGCTGAACCCCGTAATCTCGTTGATCTATCCTTGAAAAGACTCTACTTACGTTAACGCCAACTATGTAACACGTAGAAGGGGCCGTCTACCGGGAGCGACAAAGTCAAGAAAGGCGGGTCCTTCATGTGCAATAAGGTCTTTTCGAACCAGCCTTTGACACGCTGCCCTTATTCAAGATTGTTACCGATTCCTTTTCCACGTTTCTTTTTTCAGAAGTTCTGCTTCCGACATCGGTGCGAGGCCAGGAGCCAGAACACTCCGGACAGTTCCGCCGTCAACTTGGGGTTCCGCTGCGCCAAGGATCACGACGGCACCGGCCCCGAACACAAGGATGAACTGTGATAGCACCCTCTCTAGTCGGGCCGTGCCGAATAAACTGTCGTATAGAAGTGTACAATTAAAGAGGGAAATGGTTGGGCCCTCTACCGACTGCAGCGAAATCAAAGCTAATTTCCAGAAAAATGTCACGGGGTCATAATTCGAACAAGGTACCGTCGCACGGAAGCCACCGCCCGCATCTTAGGGACCCGCATCTGCATCGTTTCCTTTCGGCGGAAGCGGGTCGGTTTTCTCCGGAACCATCCTCGCCGCCGGAGTAATCGAAAGTTAGTTCCTGCCCGCGCACGATGTCCTTCGACGCGAAAAGGCACAGGCGGGGCACAAGGTGCTCCACTCGGACGGGAACCATGATCAGGTTCGGTTCGCACGAATGATTGACGTACCTCCCCACGTTGCCCATCTTCGAAGGGTCCACGTACGTCTGGACCGGTTCCCCTCCGCTCACGTGCTCCCTGAGCACGTGCAGGTAGTTCATCTCGCCGAGACGGTCCCGAAGCCGTGTCCTTTTCAGAGCTTCCTCGTACCCCAAGATCTCGCCGGCGTACTCGCACACGAATGTCCCTCTCGGCAAGAGGCCTTCCTCGCTTCTCATGGCCCAACCTTTGTCGGGAGTCTTGAAGACCGAAAGGCTGACGCGGATTCCCAGCTGCGCTACTCGGTTGGGGCAGGAGGTTTCGTCGCAGGGGCATCGGGAGTTGCATTCGATGACGGGCTTCTGGGTTTGGCCCGCGACCAGAAGTTCCTGGCGTAGTTTCCGGTCGGGCGTGTAAGTGGGGCCGCGGGATGTTCGGACGCAGAGGCAGTTGTTGTCGCGACACGAATCGGTGTGGGCGCAACCTTCCAGAAGGGCCTCGAAGTCTTCGTGGCGCGAGCCCTGTCCGGGAATGCTTGTCTTCACGTACTGCAAACCAATTTAAAATCCAACAAGCCAAATAAAAATAGGATAGAAATACAGTAGAGTCTCGCTTGTCACGGTGGCCCAAGGGTTTTCACCAATTTTACTGGTATTATACTCTTTGAAGTAATATGTTTAGGCCTGCTTAATACTACTTTTGATTTTCAGGTTTTAGGGCTATAATTGTAGTTTTCAAGCAAAACGTCCGTATTATTCTGATAAAACGCGATGAAATTCAGTAAATAAGCCACATAAAGTACCGTAATCTCGGCCGGTATTTGCCCATCGCAATCGTTGAACACCGGGATGCTGTTATTTTCGATTCCGTTCGAAATATCATCGCAAATTGCAACTGCCATTTTCGTTCTGCGAAAAGCGTTCCACAAATTCAAATGTGTAGTTCTTATCTCCGCCGCCTGGTGCGCCGCCGCCAGCGCGAAGTTAAGGTGTTGCGAGATCGGGTTGGAAACATACGCGGCGCTCCGGCTAACCGCATACACACATCTGGTGACGTTGCCATCAGCCACGCGACACGCAGACGTGGATTTTTGGCATTGACAACGCACTGCACGAGCCAAAACACATGAATATCTCTGGAAATCCCACTTAAAACTACAAAACCAGCTTGGGTAACGTTTCACAGGGAAAACCACCGCTTAAATCGTTTGAATTGCAGTGTTTTATCCTGGTTTTCATAGATATTGATTGGCTTTTTTCCAGAAACTGCGATGTCAACAGCAGAAGCAATGGCACCAAATCAAAGTAAAAACGGGAAAAAATAAAATATTACACGCCAAATCAATCAAAAATTTAAAAAAACTACCAAAAGATCAAAAATATCTAATCTATCAATATTCATTCCGCCTATTTGTTTTCATATTTTGTGTTTTTATTGGTTACATCTTCCGCCACCAGGGTGAATGAGGCTGGTCTATTTTTCCAAGGGGTGTTCTACGGTACTGTCAAAAAGCAACCAAGAATATCGCATCTAAGGGCACCCCTTGGAACAGTGGACTTTCCGCTCGCACCGTGGCGTTCAAAATAGGAACTACGATTTTCTATCGTTTCCCCCATTTAAACAACAAATAAACGGCTTATAAAAGCTGATAATTTCTCCATTTTAATTTTTTTATATTTACTGTACATCCCTACGAATTAAGGGACCAAAATACATTCCCGTAAACTATGGTAAATTACTATTTCCCGTATTTTAAAGGGCCAATTCATGAAATTAAAGACAAAAATCATATTCTTTTAAATTCCGTAGCCGTTTCGAAATGCATCTTTTGCGAGTAGTGACTTTACATTCATTCTCTATTTTCTTTCCCCGTAAAGGCAACCAAAAGGCCCTTAAATGGATCAGCTTGGTCACATTAACCGTGCAGAACGCCGTACTGAGCCTAAGTATGCGTTACGCGCGGACCCAGACGGGAAAACTGTTCATCTCTTCGACGGCCGTTGTCATGTCGGAATTGGTTAAGCTGGTAACGTGTTTGGTCATCGTGGCCGTGGGAGAGAAGGGCGTCGGTAAGGGCATGAAGCTGATCCACGCGCAGATAATCAAGCAGCCGATGGACACGTTAAAGGTATAACACACAATTTTTGAAAAATGTCAACCCATGAAACGTAACTTTTCAATTCATATTCTAGGTCTCGATACCATCGTTGATATACACTCTGCAAAACAATCTGATATTCGTGGCCGCGTCCAATTTAGACGCGGCAACTTATCAAGTGAGTATCACGCCTTTCGATTAGGTCCCAACTATCACGGTTCAAAACGATATGTGTCCGAAATTTCCAACGAAGAACTTTCCCTCGACTTATAATTCTGTTAAAATTCCAAATATCTTCCAATTTGGTTCAAAAAGGCCTTTATACCACCTATCGGGTTCCCTTAAACACGAATCTGAAGTCGATGTGGCCCTAACTACCGCATTTTCCAGAGAGCTTCCTTTCGTATCGTATTTCTTTCAGTTCTCGGACGTAAAACTCGAGGTAGAAATTTTAAATGTCCCGTAAGTACAGATCCAAAAAGGCCCTAGTACGTGCTATTACATCCTCTAACCATGAACAGCATCGATTGGGCCCTAATCATCATGGCTCAATGCAAAGGTCCATACCTTTAACTCTGTTCGAGTTCGAAAACTTTCAAATTATACGGATCAAAATTTGCAATTTACGCAGATCAACAAAGGTCCTACTTTCACCTTATACCGATTAAAAAAGGCCCTAATACATCTCCTAACCATGAACAGCATCAATTTGGCCCTAATCATCACGGTTCAATGCAAATGTTCGTACCTTTAACTCTTCTTCGAGTCCGAGAACTTTCAAATGATGCATACTATTAAAGGCCCTAAGTACGTGATCAGCATCGATCTGGCCCTTTTCCCCCAGGTTACGTACCAGCTGAAGATCCTCACGACCGCCATGTTCTCGGTGCTGATGCTGAAGAGGTCCCTGGGGCCCCTGCAATGGGTGGCCCTCGTGTTCCTGCTGTGCGGCGTGGCCCTGGTGCAGGTCGCGCAGACGGGGGCCTCTTCCGGCACGACCGGGGGCCACGAGCAGAAGCCGCTGCTGGGCTTCGTGGCGGTCATCGTGTCGTGCTGCATGTCGGGCTTCGCGGGAGTCTACTTCGAGAAGATCCTGAAGGGCAGCGACGTGTCGGTGTGGATGCGCAACATCCAGCTCAGCCTGCTGTCGGTGCCTTTCAGCCTCGCGACCACGTTCCTCAACGACGGGCACCAGGTGATGGAAGAGGGCTTCTTCGTGTCGTACAACTCGGTCGTGTGGTTCGTGGTCGTCATGTACGCGCTCGGGGGCTTGGTCGTGGCGGCCGTGGTCAAGTACGCCGACAACATCCTCAAGGGCTTCGCCACGTCGCTGGCCATCGTGATCGCGTGCGTAGCCTCCATCTACATGTTCCAGTTTAAGGTCACGTACATGTTCGCGCTCGGCACCGCTTCCGTCATCGTCTCCATCTTCATGTACGGGCACCCGAGCGCGCAGCCCGTCGGCGTAAGGGCCCCCGGCAAGGGCATCCTCATGAAGGTGTGAGGAAGACGTCTTCTCGTGCGTGCGTGCGTTCCCGCCTTTACTTTCCTCTCTTTCCCTCTATTTGCTGAATGTTTGACCTTGAAGTGCCCCTACGAAGGTCAAACGACGACCTTGTAATGACCCTGCAAGGTCAAAACAGTTCTGGCTACAAACAAACCCTGTACTTCGTATTCGGTTGACGGGATCCTACGCAGGGTTGACTCCGCAGAGTCCGGTTTCAAATTTAGGGTTAACTTTGAAAACAAACGATAGATGGCGTGGGAAACTTAATCTCTTTGACCTTGGGGCGTCCCTTAAAGGTCAAGCAAACCGAAAGTTCTAAATCTGTTTCGGGGAAGAAAGAAAACACGAAATACAGGTGAAGTGTTGTTCCATCTCCTGCAAAAGCTGGATTGGGATGGACAGGTTCGACCTTGGAAGGTCACTTTTGAAAAGCTAACGTTTGACCTTGAAGGGGCATTCCAAGGTCAAAGTTCCTATCCCCCGTCACTGGACGGACTTTTTGGGATAAGCGGTGAATTAAACTTCTACATTTTGGTAGCGAATTGGAAGAATTATTATGTAAGGAATACGGTGTGAAACCTCAAGACCATTTCGCATTTAGGGCCTATATATAGTTAAGTCCGCTTGTTTGTATGGTCCTAATGGTGAGGGGGGGTTTCGTATTCTACATTCCTGTAATTTTGGTGGAGGAAAGGAAAGGGAAGAAAAAGAGATGTGCATAATCTTGAAGACGGATTCCTATTTTTGTCTCTTGTTCCTTTAGGACCATATTGCCTTTTGCAAACTTTTCTCGAGGTTTAAGATCCAGAATTATTGGGGAAATTTACGTGTATTTTGTATATTTATACGTACACGCGTGTCGGGGAGGGTTTTATTAAACGGGGGGCTGTTCGACGTGTTCTCGTGTCGGCTATCAGATTTGGCCCCGGTTCAAATGCAATGTTTCTGGTACTGTACGTATAATGGGGCCGTTTTATGGTTGGTTGGTTGTTTGTTTGTCCAGTGTGTGCCCAGAAATGTAGGGCCTATACTTCGCGTGCCGACAATGAACCGTGAAAAAGAAAGAAAGAGATATAGCCGTGCCAAATGGCGTGTAGTTTTTATCCGATTCGTTATTAAAAGTGAACTGAATCTGAGAAACTTTGTCAATTATTCCACTTCGAAACACTTCGTCGATTTTTCTAAGAAGCTAAACTGTATTTTTCTTTAAGCTTACGAAGATAAATAAGCACACGTAACGTTCACCGAGACTGTCGACGTTAAAGATATGCGGTTGTTGCCTCTAATTTCAGTTTTACGGAGACATTTCCATAATTAGAAACAGTTCAACTTAGTGTTTCTTACAACTTTTGTTCCAAACATTTCTCAATAAACTCAATAGTTTAACTGTTATATATGAAAACAGCAAATTCAAGTATTCCAAGATGGCCGCCGTTTCATTTACGGACTTGGCGCTTTCAGTTTAGGTTTTACGGAAATTTATCCCAGACGCAATGTGTTCATTTCAGCGTACACTACAACATCTGTCCAAAGCACTTTTCAATATTCTTAACGGTCAAGTAGTTACAGATATGAGCCTTGTACCGTATTATTGACATTACCCAAGATGGCCGCCGTTTTTTAGAACGTACTCTAGCTCTTTCCATTCAAGTTTGACAGAAATTTCACGTGAGCAATAAGTGTTCGTAGTGGACCTGCCTACAACTTTTGTTTCAAACATTTCTCGATACATGACAATTTTCACTCTCGACTATCCAAGATGGCCGCCACTTTCTAGCCAAAAATGGGTCATTTCTCAAGTTTTCTCCTCGTAATTCAGGAGTTCGATTCTAGTTGACACTATTTCCGTGTGGTTTTCGCAATTATGCCACATCTGTGTCATTCCCGGGACACTTTGGCAAGGCGGATCGTTAGCGAAAAATACGAAGACCCGGTTTTTTTTGTGAATGCCGCGTTTCCACTTCGCGTGAATAACTACCGGTAAGTGTGAATAATTCAAAACGAGCAGACACAAAGCAAACAGAATGTCCCGGGACAACTGCGACACTCGTATCGACTTTCCCCGGGTTGAAAAACACCAAATGGGGCTATATACGTTGCGCCGCGTTATCGGAAAAAATCATCCGTCGGACAACAGCCGTAAATGACAGTGTACTTTTGTTGCCAACTAAATCGCTCAGACATGCAGAATGAACAGCAATTACGTATTCCAAAAAAAGGAATTTCTGGATAATAAATTACGCCAGGTCCTCGGACACGGCGACCGGATCGCGATTGGCGGCGCAAAGTCGGTTTCCGCTACTGACCCAAATATCCCACTCGAAAATCGATTACTGTCCATCGATCCGGTTGACAAACACTGCTATAACTACGGCTTGTTGCTGGGAGCACTTCCACGAGGACTTACCGCTTTGTCGCGAGGAGCCCCAGCGTTAAACCTCTCGTAAGTTGGAACCGTACTCGTACACCTTACACTCGGTCTGTTCTTAGAAAGCGGAAGAGAAACTTTGAGATTTACCGTAGAATTTGAGATTTCGAACATTTGATCTTTAATTTGCCAAGAACTGATTAAGAATCTCGGCGAAATGATCTTGAATTTTTTAAAAATGGTTTGGTGTAATCTTCAATTTAACAAAATTAGATGAATTCGATCTTAAAAATCTGATCTCGAGCTTCTAAGAAATGATCTTCGAACCTCAAAGAAGTGAGATTGGATTTCTATGTATCTACCCGTAATTTCTAACAATATATACTAATTGTCATTCTTTAAGATTAAACCTGTAATTTCTATAAATATTCCTGTAATTTCTAAAAATCTACCTGTAATTTCTAAAAATCTACCTGTAATTTTTTTGATTTAACTCTGTAATTTCCATAAATTTACAATAATCTAGCTGTAATTTCCAAGAATCCAGTTGTAATTTCCAAAGATCTAGCTATAACTTCCAAGAATATGCCTGTAATTTCCAAAAATCTAGCTGTAATTTCAAAGAACCTACTTGTAATTTCCTAGAATCTACCTGTAATTTTCTATGATTTGTGTAATTTCCATAAATTTCCAAGAATCCAGCTGTTATTTCCAAGGATTTAACCTTTAATTTCCTGGAATTTATCCTGTTTTTCCATAAATCTTCCTGTAATTTCTAAGAATCTAGCTGTAATTTCCAATAATATACCTGTAATTCTAATAAGAATCTAATCTACCTCTAATATCTAAGAATATAACTTGAGTTTTATTCATTTCTGTTATTTTATGAATAAGATAGCTGAAATTGTCCACAAAACTAATCCGTAATCTACGATGTTAGAATCTCATCTAGGTACATAAAATGTCTTTTCTTTTCTTCTTTCCTTACAGTTTTCGCTTTTCATGCTGGGGCATTTTGGGATTTA
>WWPM01020788.1:0-28330 GCA_023279145.1 Glomeris maerens
AAAAAAAAAGAGAAATTCCAGTGATTGAAAAAAATTATGCTTATATGCGACAACCAATGATTAAATAACGAAATTAGGCTGGTTGGATGAGCAGAATAACAGGTTACATCTGCATGGAAAGATGAGTATGACAGCTGGTGGAAACGTGCATTGATGTAGGGAAGGAATTTTGGTGTTGGCAAAAGGCACGTCAGTCAATCAGATTTTTACAGGGTCGATGGCGAATCACGTTTAGTGGAAATTTTGAGGGAAGAATGTGAAAAACCAACTCACGGATAAGCGAAAAACAGTGCCGTGGCGCCCAGCAGCAACATCCATGCACATGTAGCCGGGATAAATCTTGTTTTCGGTTTACATTTCGACATGTTTCTCCGATTTTCCTCGCCGAAACCCTACAGGAACCGCGTTAACATGGCCGAAATTGCGCCGTGTTGCCAATCCGCTCCGATCTCACCTCTCGATTTCAGTTCTCAGTACTCAACTGGGAAAACCCGAAATGGTAATAAACTCTTCCTGGCCCCGTAATGATAACAGTTCACACTTTCAACGCAAAGAGACAATCGCCTGCCTAATCATCTTCAAAGCATGGCTTTAAAAAGCAAGATTACCAATTGCAATATCGCACACATCGAGGTCGGAATGTATGTACGACCATGACGTCATTACGCGAACTAGGCCTTATGTGGGCGTGTCTCACTTATTGTGCAGCTCTGGATACGCCCATTACATTCCCTTATTGGTCATATCGCTTTGTAAACTCCTATCAGACGTGTTGAAATGGCAGATTGGTTAAACTGAAATAAGTTACATAGTTAAATGTTGTTTCCGGGAAAATGCTACAAAATCTCTCTCTGGGATACTTTTGGAATGTTTGAATGAAAATTGTTGTGTCGTGCAAATTAATCGAATTCAAATTGAGTAGTTCGTCCATCTCTCGCTGAATGGCGGCACTGAGCCTGTTCAATCTTTAGCTAAAGTTCTAGGGTATACAAGTTGGTACATCCTGTTGGTTGATTCATTATATTACGTCACGTCGTCCCATCACTTTCAATGCATTTCATTCGAGAATAGGATGAGAACCCATGACGTAATTTGTATAGCACGCCCAGGATGTATGAAGATTGTGGCATTTAGCTCCTCCTCTTTCCTATTGTAAACGGGCAGTCTAGCTGAAAACGAATAGCGCAAATTTTGCGCAACTTTCAACGAGATTTGTTTTGTGACCTCAAGCATAATAATGGGCAATCAGGCGTCTTCTTTACAGGAGACACTGAGAAAAAACGTCGAAGAAAATGACGCTTTTGCACTTCCGAAAACCACACCCGTCAAAGAAACCTTCGAGCAAATCGCAGAGGTAAACAAAAAATAATATAGTCGCCGCACTATTATGCAATATGGATAGGAAAATTTTTATTTAGGGTAAATGTTACGATTCCTTTTTTTCTCCCAGTTGCTTGTCACAAAATCGCGCCATAATGATACGGATAAGATTTCCCGAGCTACAATCCAGGTAAATATGCTTAAAAATTATTTCATATATGTATATAGGTACGTGAAAAATAAAACTTGCGATGCGAACAACATAATTTATGTATTTATTTTTTTGCAATTTAAAAGAGGTATTTTACATCAGCGAAGGACCAACATATCTCGGAATTAATTTTCAACAGCCTTCATCGACGTCAAGATAACAGCAAAGAGGATAAGGATGTTATTTCCAAACGCACTTTCTTGAAGATGTGTGAGCAGACACAGTCCTTGGTGTCTGACAGCATGCAACTGAGATTTTACCTGGCCATTTTTTCCCAAGACGATCATACGCTTACTAGAAATGGTTAGACTCCCTGTTAATTATTTGGTAAAAATTATATTTTCCTGTATAAATAGCCTAAAATACACATTTTTAAGTGTATAAAAGCATACTTTGATTGGGCGATATCATTGATGATGTCGTTTTGGTTTTAATTTCAAGATGTAGCATTGTTTGTGAAGTCGTGCTACTTGCTTGAATGGGAAATACGCGGAAGTCGCCTTGATTGCGATCCCGATTCCCCCATTTCGCAATCCGTGTTTTCGTCCATTGCCAATGCCAGTGTAGGTACACACTAATGACTAGCGAATAATAAACCTCCTACTGCAAGTAATAGTGAGTCTAATATTGCGGGCACATGATATTTTCAGATAAATAAAGGCGAAACGGGTACAATTGAACACGTGCAGTCTTGGTTCAAGAAAACGTGCCCTTTGCTGCATCAAAGCTTGCATCAGTGGCTGCACCGCAAACTTTCATCCTGTCAACAGTTGCAACCTCTGAGAGAAGTGCGAACAAATAACATATTACTTTTGACACTGTGCTGCATAATGAAGGAAACTAATTGCAACTTTGGTCAACAGTTAACGAGGACAACTTCGAATATTTCCAAGAAATGTATTTTGTCAGAGTCCGTAAAAGAAGTCCTTCATCCAACTGTGAAGTGGATTTTATGGAAAACACTGCCTGAACTGTACATAAAGCAGAAGAGACCAAAGACGCCAACGACCCCAAAGTCTCCTGGAGCGACTGCCATGTCTTGGGACCCTCACGTCATAATAACCAATCTCGTGCGTGTTTATTAATTTCTTTCACAGAAACAAACAAGCTTACTGTCACTTTTTTACGTTACAGCTTAGTTTCACGGGAATCATGGAATGGGACCTACTATATAATAGCGAACAACACGGAATGAGTATGAATCGGTGCGCGAACGGTTTTACTACTGCTCCCCACTTAATATCTTTATATAAAATACCTCCACTGTTATTCCAGGTTTCAACATCACGTGTTTTCTTACCGTGGACCAACATTGCTCGTTGCAAAAACAGATGGAGATGTTTTACTTTGTGTCGGCGTTGATCATGAATGGAGGTACACATTGGGTTTAAAGCCACTTATTACCAATTGTTGCAATTTATTATTAAAAAAAATGCTTATTTGTATCAGAGAAAGAGCGCAAAGATGGGGAGGTGAAAATTGCACAGCAATTCAAATAACGCCATATTTTAAAATATTTGAAGGTGCTTATTCCTCTATTTCCGTTCGTTATTCTGTTGTAATGATTGTCTGCTTTTTCAGCCGACGAAAAGATTATATATTTTAATTTGACTACAAGGGGATATCCGTTTGGACTTCAAGTGGGTCACAATCCAAAATCGCTCGTTTTAGAAATTGATCAAGAAATGTCTATCGCATCTGTCAAGAAGATACCATATTCTCTGCAAGCACTAGAGGTCATTGCAGAGATTTAATTAACTTTCCAAGTGAATTGACAAATATTTAAAATATGCTTGTTGTGCATAGGTTTGGGGTTGTGCTGGATCAAACACAAAAGATGAGCAACTGGAACAAAAGAAATGGGAGTTTAAACAAGCCGAAAGACAGCAGAGGGTAAATAATAAATCTGTGATGTTGTTGAATGTTTACGTAATTGTGGTATTTTCTAGGTAAATCTGAATTCAGTGGAATGGGAAGAAAATCCAGATAGATATATTCTTGAGATGGGAGGCAGGCCGACGTATAGTAAAAATTTTAAGCGATGAAATTGCGCAAACGAAATTTTCGAACCGTTTATTGTATTATTTTAATTGATCGGAAAACTTTATATATTATGTTTGCCATATAGCACACGGTATAAATTGTTTTTTAGGACTTATAGTTGCATTGGCGGTTTTGATAGTAAATTGCATTTATCATTTACGTCAAACGTGTCGACATATCTGAATTTTCATTGTTCAAATAATTTTTTGGGATTTACAGAATTGCCCATAAAGTACGTCACAAAAGTTGCAATGACGTCACTATAACATCATTGGCTAGAAAACGACCTAGTTTGCCTAAGCAGTGAGGTAGCCAATCAGAAGGACACAGTTTTTTCATATCGCTCGGGCGTAACCAATTGGAATGAGTTAATTTACCGGGAAGGATATCGCGAACACGCGGAGTGGCATCGATATGTATCGATACGTATGTATATTTTTTAAATGGCCGGTGCAGTTCTATCTCAGAGATTGGGTGCAGTCTGGCCAATCCGGGGGGTTGGGAACGCCTTGGAACTCGCAAGCTAGAGCGCCACAAACAGGCCATGCCAATCAGGAACGAACGCAGCCGATGATGTCATAATGCGCTTTGGGTCAGTGACGGAGGCAGCCTGATGACGTCATCCTACGGCGCTACCTTACCGCCACAACGGCTGTCGCAATTGCGCCGATGCGGCGTATGCACATCCGGTTTTGTAATTTAGCAGGAATAAGAAATATGGCATCAGCTGCTGTGAATGATAGTTCGGGATCGTCATCGAAAGATGATGACACGGGAAACAAAGATAATAGCACAAAAAAGGAAGACTTAGACAGTAATTTTGAGTGCAACATTTGTCTTGACACTGCTAAAGATGCCGTAGTTAGCTATTGTGGCCATTTGTTTTGGTAAGTAGGGTTTTGAAATATAATGTTGCGGCTATATAATCATGCATGGTCTCGTGCAACGTTCGCTTTTAGCTAATGTTTAAATATTGCTGCTCAGTTTGACACAATGATTGATCAAAAGTAGAAAGCAAATTCCATTGATTGCGAAATGTTGGCGTGGACATGACTGGTTTAATTTTTGTGATCGGCCTATAAAAGTTGCTTGACGTATGTGGAAATTTCAATGTTTTGAAATGGTTCCTCAGCTGGCCTTGCTTGCATCAGTGGTTAGAGACTAGACCCAATCGTAAAGTTTGTCCAGTTTGCAAAGCAGGAATTAGCAAGCAGAAAGTCATTCCACTTTATGGAAGAGGAAACACAAAACAACAAGACCCAAGGTAATATGTTATAATTGATGCATACAAGGGACAATTAATTTAGCAATTTAAAATTTGCAGAGATAAGTTGCCTCCTAGACCTCAAGGCCAGCGAAGTGAGCCAGAAAATAGTGGGGTAATGGTATTATTATATAGTCAATCAATAATACCAGAACAATTAATAGAAGTGTCAATTGTATTTGAAAATTTCAGACGTTTCCTGCATTCAGTTTTGGAGATGGTGGCATTCACATGTCATTCGGAATAGGAGCCTTCCCATTTGGACTTTTTACCACAAGTTTAAATTTGGGAGATGGACGACCAGCCCCAGGTTACAAATCCTAGAAATTACCTAAGGTATTCCTTATTTAACTTCGCCATTTGTTATTTATTTTTATGGAAACGATCTAGCAGCTCCAGGAACGCCAGAATCTGATGCAGAAAATCATCTTTCAAAACTGTTTATTGGTGTCGCGATCCTTTTTCTCATTTGGCTACTGATTGCTTAAATCACAGCACTATCTATACAAAAATTATCAAGTGTACTTGCTAGGTGGAACCACCCGTGTCGTTTTCTAAGAATAAACTATGATAACTGTGAGTGCAATATTGCACCAATGCACAGAAACACAAGGGAAATTTGGTTGGAAAATTATCCAGCAGAATCTGTCAACGGTCCCTTTGCATTTATGTGTTGGGAAAGTGTGGAAGAAAAAAGAAACTGAAAGAGAAATATTTTATACTTAACACAAATCCCTTCTTTTTTCGCGAGCCTAAGTTTCAGCATGACGTGTCCATTACAATAAAATTGCAATTAAATTTACTTGTACCTGAAATGTGCTCTTTAAAAAAACACGTAACATTTGTTAAACAACAGAATGATATATACGACTTATATGTTAAATAAAATGAACTACACACATTTTGGACTATGAAAAATTAGTTTATTGGAGTACAGAAGAATGTACAGTCACACAACTTTCTTTGCATTGCTGTTCATGTCTGGTATACCTTCAAAACTCTCTCCATTGCGTATTTGAGCCCAAGCACGGCAGACTTCGTTGGCTGTCAGGTGACTGGGATCGGTCAGGAAAACCTATTTCAAAAGTACTACATTGAGGATTGTTTGTAACTGGGTTGAATTAAGAGTAACCAATGCTTACATCCCGAATTGTGAAGTAGTTCCTTGCCCGTGTGAATCTATGCTTCAGAAGAAACAAAAGGGCCAGGCACACATCTCTGATAGAGTGATTGCTCCAGGTATTCAGAAACAGTTGATCCCAGACAAAAAATACAGATGGCAGATTGAGAATACTTACAAACCCCTGAAATTTTTTCCAAAATTAACGAATTGAAAAGGGGATTGTGCAAAATGTTGACCTTTTGTGATGGAGGATGAGTAACAAAATGTATGAATACACTTCGCACAAATGTGCGCACACTAGTTAATTTACAAAAAGGGTTGATAAGATAGAAACCCATACCTCGGCAATCCATTTGCGAACAAACAGTGATGGCTGTGTGAGAATACTTTGGTAGAATTCCTTCATCGACGAGCTATTCGTTGTCTTAATCTCGTCATATATTTTTTGGGCTTCTGCTTTGTCGGGACTTAATATTCCCAAAGGAAAATCCTACGTTGCCAATAATGAACATTGTATCATAAGCTACTTGCGTGAAAATTAGTTACAAACGAAACAATCAAGATTTGTTCATGACGTAAGAATTGAAGAGGTTATTATACCTTGGGATTGACCCAGAGACCAATGTTCATGGCATCAACCACATGTTTATATAAATCTGGGTCCCATTGTTGCCATGTCTCCACAACAACTTTTGCCAACTCGGTTATTTTTCGTGGTGATGGGATACAGTGTTGAGACATAAGGTGCAAATACATTGCAAGCTCCAATATAATCGCATCTAAATAAAAAAAAGAATTGCAAATAGGGTTTGTACTAACCCAGAATATTATAACAATCCAGAAAACTAAACAGACCTTCATCCTTAATGGTATTTGCAAAAATCATCTGAAGTGGGAACAACCATATAATTAACGTGGGATCGAGCGCAGCTTTGTTGTAAGTGTGAAGAACATTTAATATTTGGGCGACTTCAACATCGTGCTCATCAGTATCGTGCTGGTGCAGTGTCAGTACTCTCCCGTATACCTAGAATAGCGTGCCATAAAATAGAGTTACATCTTCCTTTCTTAGTTACTTTAAAATTGTTTTGAGACGGCTGAAAACCTCAAGTATAGCACTGTCGATACTGGAACATAAATTGCCCCGAGTTGCACGCGCAAGATTCATTTCTTTAGTATTCTTTGCAACAGTATTTTTAAACGAATCTCTCCAAATCTGAATCTCATCCCTGTAATTGGAGTAGTAGTAGCTTAATTATATCAGTGACCCCTGTTTAGCATTTCCTAATATGCCTACATTTTGTGGGATAACTTATGCCCGTTTTTCCCAAAGAGGTAATTCTGAATGATTAGTAAGCGAAGTGGTGCAGACAGTGTGTAATTCTTCTGTATAAAAGTTTCCGTCAATTCCTGTAACTTTGTAGCATCACAATCGCATATTTCAGCTATTGCTTGACCGATAATATCGTCAGCATTAACCCAGTGAACACACATTTGATCAGCTAACTTTATTCCTTTCTTGGACTTTTCCTTGACGGTGTTTTTAACCTGTAACCATTTTGTCGCTATCACAACAGATTCCTTCAGTCGCAAAGTCTCTCTCCCCACCTTCAATTTCTTCCCGTCTCGAGCATACTTATCCACAGCTTCTTTCCAAATGTTGTTTGCTTCCTGTTGAATCCCATCCCAATCGGATGATATATTCACTGATTTCCTAGTTAATTGTATCCCAATCTCATCGCAAGCTTTATCCACAAGTTTTTCCAGCTGAGTTTTCGCAAGCAAAAGTAGAGTTTCTTTTTGGGCTGAAGCAATTTTTGGAGGGTCCTACATTAAATGCAACTTTATAAAGCATCATAATAACGTCTACCTCATGAAGTCATTGTTTCCATACCAAACACGAAGGATCGTAAATTTCTCCTGGTAGGAATGTCTGTACGTAGCTATATCCTAAGAGTGCGAAAATTGCTTGCCGTTTCAGATTTTCAACATTTTGGGATAGATAACTTTTCAAGTGATCTGCAAGCTTCTTCTCCAAACATTGGATGAGCTAAGATTGATTGCTATGTTTTATGTTTACAGATTTTGGGATACATAGTATTGTTAATTTGGTGATCCCTTGCCTTATTTGTGCTAGAATTTGGTTGCATTAACCGCTGACTAGCAGCACTCATCCAATGACTTTTAAAAAATGGGGCTTCTTTGACTTTGATGGTGGCGTTATGTTTGTTGGCCATTACCACTTAACGGCCGACAAACGGTTGAAGTGCTGGTGCTGATTCCCCGTAACAGTATTTAGTCCTGGGATTGCGGTAAGAATTTTCGTGTTGAACACTCTGAAAAACAGACAGGGCATGAATGACAACTCGTCATTTTTTATTCGGAACGGAATGTTTCTCACTTGCGATGATGTACGACATTTAGCCAAACACAGTTCAAAATGATCCGCTACCGACGCAAAGAGCAGGTTGAACCTTTGTGCAGATTTCCCCAAAACGTTTTGCAGAAGTGCTACCTGAAATATTTATTATTACTTAATATGATTTCCCATAGTGGCTTGGAAATTATGCATGTAATTATATGTATGTGCACTTTTCCCGGGTGTAAGCAGCAAGATATGCAATGTTCGTAAACGCTGCAGCAGTGATTGTTGCGACAAGTTTTACACTGGTATCTTACAGTAGAAGCGAATTGCGAGTTGCAACAACCAGATGACAAAACATTTAAACGTTGACAGACGTAACCTGCAGTGGAAAAACATAACTGTCATTTTTTTGTAATATTAATTGATGATGGACGTTTCCAATTGTAATTTTAATAATCATCATTTATTGGTGAATATTAATATATATACGCACCTCTATCGTCCGTAATGAGGAGCTTCCCCTGAACAGAATTTCTGCAGGTTACTCCTTGACTGGAATTAACTAATAAGGCGGCCAATTCCTTTTCTGGATTTCCTATCTGCCACTTAAATGGTTGTTCTCGTCTAGGTTCCGCTTCATCCAATTCATTGTCGGCCACAGTGCTGTCACCGTCTTGCAACTATAGAGACATAACGATGGCAATCAACAAATCCGTTGCTGGGTTACATTGGGGTATTTTTTTTTTGCGTAAATGTATACGGTTAGGCTTACCTGCCGTACCATAACAACGAAGCAGTAAATGACGCAAACAGCTATGAAAACAACTACTAGTTGTTTCTTGGCAAATTTCACTACTTTACGCCACATTGAACCGATTCCGAAATATTAAAATTCTCTTATATTTGCCTAAACATATTTATCTACCCCTGTTATATGATCTTATCTGACTGACCGCTTTTTTCGGACCAGACAAGTGCCCACCGAGTTTTGCCCACTACTCTCTCGCCCCCACCGTTTTCCATCCGGCGTCATGTTTACATTTTTCCCCAGTATAATTCTGGAGGTTATTCCCTGCTTAAAAACAACACATAAAGTTCCCATAAACACATGTCCCCCAATTGATTAGGTTTTTAATTAGCAACTACATAAAATATGACATCCATAATCCATTATTCATGCTTCACACGTCTTTCCATTGATCATTTATTATGTATGTCAGTTTTTATGTATATAGTAATTGCTACTTAATAACCTAAGCATATGTAACTGTTCAGATATTCCCGCTGATGTTGCACTACAAACGATGTTAACGGTATTTACTGTATACTGCTGTTTACATGACAGCTTTTGATGCGTGGTTTTGCCGTTATAATATTCGGGAAAGGATATAATAAGACGTAATGATTGGATAACCCTCCAAATCGCTGATGTGTGGCTGGCGCGCGAGGCTAGCATCAGCGGGTCAGCGTTTTAGCCATGGTTTTAGCAGAACCTGCGATGAAATACTAGTACTGGAGGTGTTTGTTGTGCGGAGTTCGATCGCGGTTGATAGATTTTAAACGTGCATACATTGCACTGTGCAATATTACGATTGGAAAAATGATAGTTTTGAATTTACTCTGTTTGAAAATTGGCAACAGAGAAAGAGGCCTAAGAGAACTGAGATACTTAGTTCTGGGGCCAGCGGAAGTAAGTCGATCGCGATTATTTTTTTAGGCATAGTATCATAATAACATTTTGTCACTCGTTACTTAATTTAGGGTCTAGAATTTGCTACGCCGTTATTTCTTGGAGCTGATCTAATGTGTCACTCCACAACAGCCACTAATAACCATTGCAGAATTCATGCAAGATATGCGAAACGACGGCTGGCCACTAAAATCCGCTTTCCTCAAGGTATAATAACAATTAAATTCATTCACAGGTCAGGGAATATAAGGGGAAAAAATATTTCTCATATTAACTGTTCTCAATTTATCCCAAGGCAATTGCGATGCATGTGATTTGCGGTGAATAATATACATAGGGAATTAATTTTAGTGAGGATATAAAGGGTTTTAAAAGTTGTTGGATACCCTGTAAAATTATACGAGATGAAGTACTATAAGATTTCTTGTTTTTTGTTTTTCAAGCTATCTAATATTTTATTTGTATATAAGATGTCAGTGTGGGTGGAGTTTCCAACTGCAACAGTGGAGCTTGGTTTTACTCCATTCAGGGGATATTTGAGTTGCTTTTCGAACATCACACTCGTGAAGTGCAACTCGACATTGTACCTTCACTCATGGTACGTACCGTACTTTATGGCCTGCAGGTCTACGTCTGTCTGTATGCAGAAGACAAATGTTTTTTTCCTTTTTCTAAAATAGGATCTGTGGAAAAACGATGAACAAGCTGTCCCGAACCTTCCAGAAAGCCTAATGGTCAGCATGAAGCGTTTAATTACAACCAGCAACTTCCACGAACGCCAACTGTGCTCGATGCAACTGCTGACCTCGTGCAATAACACCATCGATGCGATGCAGTGCCGAGCCCTGCAGCCATCCGAGGAGGTTTTTGCCGACCCTGAGAAGAAGTCCGCCGTGGTACTATGCGATGACCTCCTTGGCATGGCAAGATCCATCCTACCAGTATGCATCGAGTCTGACAAAAGCTTGATGGAGTCTGTCATCGCGTTCGTTCAACTAATACGCGTGGAAGCCGTTCACAGAGACGATAACCTGCTCAGGTCATTCTTTGATTTAGTCACTGACTTTGCCATCTTGGCTGCCGAACAGAAATGGTGTGGTAACGCTGGCGGGTGGAATCTGTCCGCGAGACAAGATATCTTCCTGCGCGTTGTGTGCGAGTGGTTGGGACGTAACCTGTCGCTATTTGCCGAATCCATTTCCGCTAAGGCCAATGCGTTCAAGGCTAAACACCTGATGGCATCTCATGAGTTGCCTTCGCTGGAAAACATTGTCCAAGAATTGTTCCCACCGTGCATGGTACTTTTGGTTGGAAACTGGATGGGACTGTACACGTCGGCTTCTACCGCGGAAGACAAACACAAGGACGGGTGCGTCATAGGTGACCACTGTTACTCGACCACCGGTCAGGAAAAGCAGCATAGTATATCTGATCAGCGACCAGAGCTGACGCCAACTTCTACGTTGGCTGCCCCTTCGACCCGCAAAGATCACACGTATTTCATGAACGAACTGCCCTTACGTCTCAGGGGTTGCACTTTCAGCCGCGAGGACCACACGTACGTATCTCTGAAAGGAGACGACGGTGATAGGATTGCGGCCGTGGAGGGTTCGAACCGGAAAAAACGAAGACTCGAGCAAGTGACCGCCAGGACTTGTTCGGACATCGGGGCTGCCCTCGACAGTTCCAGAGTCCCAATGGCCCAATTGGTATTGGAGATTGCAAACAACGTGCTAGTGTCCGGCATTGCTCACGTAGTCTACGCAAGGTTGCTGCAACCGGCGTGATGGTAATATCGCAATAGTCTTTATTCTGTACTTTTACAGCTTTGAAAAGTACAATATGTTCACCACTATGTACATTTATACTCGGTACTAAGGGTACCTAATACGAGATAAATGTTGCGGGAAGATGGAAATGATTGGAGTGAAATCATTTGGAACATCATGTGAAAAGAGTAATGCGTGGAACTAAAACAGTAGGAACGATTGTCGCATTGCGAGGATTGGCCGGTGCCAATATTTGGGCTTTACATACATATAACTAACATGTTTATACGAAGTAGAATACAAACAGTAGCCTACTGTAACGAAACTAAAACGAAAACTTTCAATAGAACATGCTTGGCTTTTTCATGGGTCCTTTGTTGATCTTCGATTAATCGCTCCGCGAACTTCCTTGCCCATGCTGCCAGCCAAACTGACCGCGTTGTAAATAATAACGCCAAATGCTGTAAATCCAATTGCGACAATCGAGATTAGCTTCAGTTTGCTGCCATCTTCTTTTGGTTGCACGGCCGCTGAAAGTCTAAAAGCAAAACATTCGGGATTTTTTAAATTGCAATCAGAATACATAGAACACTTCATTACCACTACGCTAAGTACATCTTTTGCAATTTCAATTGCTATACATGTGATAGTTTGCAACAATGATTTGCATTATTTCTCACCTGCGTGATACCACCATGTTGTTTCTTGCCATCATTGCAGGAAATCTAGCCACAACCTGTAACAAGGAAAATGTTTTATCATGTACCTGAAAAGACCTCTTTGAATAGCAAACAATTGAACAACATATTTACTACAGAAATTCGAACATGATTATTGGAAAAATGGCGTTGATTCGGTTAAATATACACAAGTTGGCACACATTTTATCTTTGGCCAGATTGGACAGGATGTTGTGGTCGCAAATGTTACTACTGTAGTACTCAAATGTTAATCATATCAGTTTTACACTGGGAAAGCTACAATCCGTAATTTTAAGGAATTGTTCTGGAAAATAATTACGAAACGCCCTTTAATTAAATTTCATAATGTAAATAAATAGATGTAATTCGAAGTCATGTCTTGGCAATGTTTGAATCCTGCACATGTTTTCCCCATTCTACGAGGAAGTCGAAAGAAAACTTGTTTACTTTAACTATGTATTTTAGCATGCTTCTTTTTTTAACATCCGATAAACTTTACTATATAAATATCACGCCTTTGCGCAGTTTTCATGTGGAAAGTGTCGAAAAAAAAGAAGGTTGTTGTATTTTTCCTCCTAAATTTGTTCCAAAACTCCATACAATTTTTCGATCCACATGGGGAAATAATGTTTTATATACATTCTATTTTAATCTAATTTATTTACTCAATTGAGATGCCCAATAAAAACGGTAAAGTATCATCTATGGGCGTTGCCATACACCTTTTAGCTTTTTAATGCGGAAATCTCTTAAATTCTCATGATTCAGTCAATTTTTTTTTAAAAAAACGTTCCTTATTATTTTATATAACGGCCGGTCATTAATGAAAAATTGCGCAGTTGACATTCTCGTTTATATCGGTCAGACATCGGTTAAATAAGGAATATGTATACAAAAGTTTGTAAAATATATGTCGCTTTACCTGGTTAATCATTGTTTATCCAAAAATTGTGCAGTAGATGAGCAGAGAAGATGAAGTGGGCAATGCAGAGTATAAGGTAGAGTGGAGTACGTGTGCTTTGCAGTGCTGCCTTTTATCGATTTCTGTGATGTCAGAATGGTGAAGGTTCTTCTTGTCACAGGATGGGTGCGCTAGCTGGCATATATATACCGGTATATGCGCAACTTTTTCCCGAATGCAGATTCGGAAAACAGATTTTAAATTTCCTGGTAGGCTATAGGAGTTTCGCAGAGCTTATTTGCGCTGGAACTATTTCAAGGCTTAGGTTGCGTCATGCGGATTTCCACAAAATAATACCTCTTTATTGTTTAAATAGATCGAGGTATGAGCTATAGATGCACTATATTATATTTTATTATCTTTTTCTTCGCTGTTGCTGACACGTCAATTTTCCCACCCAGATAACAACAGGTTGCCGAATTCGAAGAAAACTGATTTGATTAAACTGTTTGTCTCCTTGGCGAAAATAAGGAACTGTTCAAATTCTTGCGTTCAAAGTTCGAATGGGAAAATTAAAAACCTTGAAAAATAAGTCGGTTATAATTAAAATAGGGATATTAAAATTGTAATCATTGATGTTTGCAGATTGTATTTGTTGATTACATCCATTTAATTACAGTCCTAATTAAATGTAACTAAGAACAGATTAGTATATAATTTGCGAGCTTACAGTATCTGTGTGATATTTTTGAACATTTTTATTACTTATCCAAAATAGTTTTCACATAAGCCCATTTTAAGCTGGTTAATTGTATTCAATTGATATGGTTTACCAAAATATTACACATTTTCTAAAACAATAATCTCTCCATTCTCTTTTAAATATGGTGTATATTTACCTTGAATTTAAGAAGAAATGAAACAATGAATGGCATAATAAGACAATGTATTGTGATATTTTATTTACAATTTCCATTGTATGCAGACAATAAATCCGCAGTTGTAAATTATTGCACTTATAGAATGCAGTATTTGAATCTCATCACAATTTTTTTGAAGGATATATGGTCGTTTTTTTTAGGATTTTGTCAAGTTCGATTGTAAACCAGCACATACTTATATAATTTTGTGTACTTTTCCCATGTGACCAGTTTTCCCGTCCTTTAACTCCGCCCACAATCACGTTTTGGTCTATATATAGCCAAGCTCAAACCATTGGTGTTCAGTTCACTCATTTTCATTTTGGGGTAGGTACCTGTATTTGTTTTCGTTGTTAATATCGACAATCTAGAACACCATTAATCCATATGATCTTGCGTTTATATCAAACCTAGCTGGAAATTAACACAGTTCATAGTTTCTATATGAATGAATGACACCAGCAAATCTCATAAGGTGTATAGATGACAAATTTTGAAAAACTCCACCCAAAGGGCCATAATAATTTTCTGTAATTATAAAATATTCATAGTGTATAAAAAAACAAGGCAATTTTTGCAGCCATTTTTAATTATCAAACAATACAAACTTATTTTTATTTACATCAGTTAAATGAACGAGGTAACAATATGAACTGGTGGCGTAATAATCATTATAACGACATTCCATGCAATATCTCCGAAAACCAATTTATAAATGCAATTTTTATTTTACATCCTCATTCCAGGCCCAATTACTCGTCCGTTCAGACTTTCCGTCTCTAGTTGTACCACCAAATCTTCTAATTCTCTAATCTCATTCTCGGAGCGCTCGTACTTGTGCATGACAAGTTTTCGGTAAAAATGTGTGGCGAAGGCTACAAAGATGATGACGACTGGGATAAGCAGGATGGTGGCAGCCAGAGCTGATGCAGTACTGTCATGGTAGAATTTCACCCTGAAAAATGATAACTTAATTATATCACGCACTGGGAAAATTGTTTTCAAATTTGATGGAGTAAACCACATGCTATTTGGCCCAATTATTTCCCATAGTTCCCAATCATTAATTCAGTACTCACTTGTACTGGTTCCCACGTGTTGCATACAACCTGCAATATTAAGTTTGGCCCCATGCAAATAATTTGGACACGGTTACACAGTATATTGTCCTTTTTTTTTATAATCACCCTGGTCATGCAGGTAAATGGATCACAACGGCTCAACTTATAACCAGGGATAAAATATATTAACAATGCACAATGGTTTTGGACTTACACAAGCATTTCGTATTCGATAAGAGATGAAAAGGAGATGCGAGTTGGGGGAATAATTGTACAATTCACAGAGAATGGTATTATTCAAAAACACTGTGTAGAAGGAAGCGTGGCAAGTGTCATTGAGGGACATTTCGTTTTCATGCCGTCATTGCTGGTCCGACTACTCGTCCATTCAGACTTTCCGTTTCTAGTTGTACCACCAAATCTTCTAATTCTCTAATCTCGTTCTCGGAGCGCTCGTACTTGTGCATGACAAGTTTGCGATAAAAATGCGTGGCGAAGGCTACGAAGACGATGACTACGGGGACGAGCAGGATGGTCGCAGCCAAAGCTGCATTCTGGTGGTTGTAAAATTTCACCCTACAAAATATTTTGATACACTGCAATACAGTACATGTTATCGTATACTAAACCTAGTATATGCTGTCACCATTCAATTAATGAGCGGAGGACACATGCAGTCTACACGAGTCTAAATTCATGAAATTCATGTCAAATTTGTTATCTCATCATTCCACTTTACAGTTGCATTCCCTAAATTGGGGGACCATGCAGTTCGTGGTGATTGTTACAGCGCTGGTTAAGGAACATGGTGCAATTATAGCCTGACACACAACTTGCAGATTTAGCAACAGAAATTCAAGCCTGACTGAGCCGTAAGTGTATCGGTGTTAGTTGTACCAGAGCAAATGTAACTGCGACAACAAGAAGCCCATTCGATTGCTTGGTAGCAGATATGTTGGCTCTGGTGTACAGAATTAGCAAAGAAAAGCGTGCCACTGTAACCCATCCAAGTGAATTCAGGTTTGCGTATTGAAGCGGGATTGCCAACAAGCATGTAAATGAGCACCTAATCATGTATTTACCAGCAAAGTATTGCTATTTCGCAGAGGAAGAGGAAGATGCCAAAAACTGTGGAGAAAGCCCAAGCAGTTTCAATGTAGTAATGCATCTTTTCGTGTGGAGATTCCAGGACCGCGGTGACATCTAGAGGAGATGCCCCGTTGGATATAGCTTCAACGTTGGGCAGGATGCACGTTGATATCATGAGAGCCAGCATGTGTACAGCAACCAGTAACGTGGTGCAGATCGCGAACGCTATCAGCAGACTCTCGGGTACAGCGTTTCCATTCTTCTCATCCAGTTGAACCTCTACCATGGCCACCTTTTGCAAAAATTGGAACGTACAGAATTTGTTTTATTTGATCATTACCAGGTTATCAGCAATCGCACTTGACGCTTTTGCCATTTACATGTAATCGGTCAAGCAAACAAGGACATTACCCAACTGTGATACAACGAGCAAATAGGATTCCGTGGAAAGTGAACATGTGCGGGTGTCAATGCGTGCTTCTATTGATTGATTGATCTATTTTCTCTTTTCAGACAAACATCCTTGTTGCAATATGCAGCTTTTGCATATAGTATGCGCGGAGGAATATTATTTGTTCACGGTTTAAAATGTTTCATTGAAGAATTTTGACGACACTACCTGGAAACTTATTATGGCCATGGCTTTTGCATTGACATTGAAACGAAGCCAGTTTACCTTGTGCTGTATGGTTGCAGTAATAACAACTTTGGTAACTGCGTGATTATATTGTCAATTCAATCATTAGATAATAATCGTAGTCGACGATGCAAATACGTTTCAGTTCTAAGAATGTATTTCCTGTTTTTTACGAGGAATTTGCCACTGCGTAGTTTAATTAATTTGGAAAAAAACGGGACATACATATACAATATTACCCTGAAATAATTATAAACGCATACATTAACAAGTCTTCAAACTTTTTTCATTTTAAGAGAGCAAGGGAAAAATGTTGCTGTCCAACAGCAACATTTAACAATAGACAACTACAGAATATGCTTGAATTGGCAAGTTGTATGCATGACTGCATGGTAAATGAACGATGCCATTGACTTTAAAAGTTTATTAGAAATTGAGATAATAATAGCGGTTTGCAGGTGGTTCCTTATAGTAAGGATCCGCAATCCGCACAATTTAATTACCACTCCTTATAGCAGAAAATGTAGCTACATTTAGTATTATGGAATATTATTACACGAATATACGAGCAAGAATGGATTATACCATGGCGAATCCGGCAAGCAAAGTGGACGTTTTGCTGGAAGCTTTCAATTTGGCTTTACTAAGATGTAACTTCTTCCATGAGAGACTCATGGATGTAACTCTGTCCTGGGCGGACTCTGGCATTTCTCTAAAGAGGGCACGTTGAAACCAGCCCGGCAAACGAGACTCGTTATCGCAACTTCTCAAGAAATACTGCCCTTCTAAATTCATAGCCAATCGCAACCCCCAAGAGCAAGAGTTTATCGTCCAAGTTGACCCCCCCTAGCGACACAGCTTCCAGTTGGTGCGTCACCGTCCATTGTCACCTGGGCGCGAGGCTAGCTTTCGTGCTCGGCAAACTTGTGAAGAGGCTATATAAAAATTACGATAACCATAATTATCCAAACTCTTGCAACGGCAAGGGATTATTGATATTTATTCCATGACAAGCACGCGCATGAATTATCCGTTATCTTTTCGAGCAATGAGAGTTTTTAAATTGCTTGGTGCAAATATGCATATATAATTACCCTACGGTGGCGTACATGCATGACGGTATGACGTCACGGGCGAGACGCCCACCAATTGTACACGCCCCTCCGTTGTAGGCTAAAAATCTTTGGTTTTCAAAGCGAGGTTGGCAAAATGGCGGAGGCGAAGGTTACCCCGATGACTTCCATTATCCGACCGGTGAGTACACTCCTTTACCTGTACATTTTGCTAATCTGGTCCGTTGCATGATAATGACATTGGTGTCAGTATTCAGGTGCAATTGTTGAATGTCCGTAATTAATGCGCTTGTTGTTGTGTGGCAATGCGCAATGTACGCTTGGTGGCCATTGTCCCGTTTCGATCGCTGCTCTAGCTTCGATCGAATTCACATCCACTGCTGTCATATCTGTGAATCATTGCTAGATTACCGTTCTCTACCTCGTGGATAGCTCGGGCTTGTACAAATTAAACATTGATATAGTTAATCGTGAAATATAACAGATCGATGAAATTTCAGTGTTACCAATATGTGTTACGTTGCAAATTAATGGGAAATATTAGAATCTATAGCTATTGGTACTTTAAAGCAGTGGCAATTGGTTTTTTTTTTGTGTCGTTTTTAGTACCATGATAACAAATAGTTTTGGTGAGCTTACTTGTTTTGTTGACAAGTCAATGCGATTCATGCTTTATTTGTCACATGTAAACATTGTATTTTCTAGCTGTGCGTAAAATATGGCAACATGTAGCATTTTTAAGATATGCATGCTGTGAATAATATTAAATTGTCTTTTGAGGTCCTGGTAATATTGTTATAGTTATTTTGCGACAGTAAATCTGTAATATGTGTGTTTTGTAAATGTAAACTGGGTCAGAATATTTCGCTTGCAAGCAATTTGATTGATGGCCAAATTTGTGATTTTTTTCAGAGACAACGTGAAAGAAAACATTACACAGAAGACTGCATGAATGACGAAGAAATTGAAGGGAAACGAATGTTTTCTGTGGAAGAAAAATTGGTGTCTGATAAATTCCAAGATTTATATGTGCGAGAAATGACAGGGGAAGGTGTGTGTTGCGTTAATTGTGGTATATTGCTGCTCAATTTTCTCGCAATTGCAATTATTTCACGAAAAACGAGATCAAAAATTATCTGCTACTGTTTGTGAAAGATGTTATTACTTATCTCTAAACACTTAATTCTGCACACATGTAAAGCAATCTTTCTGAAGTGTTTTTAATGCTTGAAAATTGATACTTAAAACATGATTATCAAAAGTGTTGCTAAGTTATTGTTTTTTTCTCTATCGCAACAGAGCTCAATATGAAATACATTCAAGAAAATGGCTTCACGTGCCCTGTTGTCATTAAAGACAAAACTGGACTGGGAATGAGGTTTGGACTTTGAATATATGACATGTGATGTGATAAGCGTGCAGTTATCTGAACTGACATTATATGCAATTGAAATATCTTGGAGATAATGTGACAGGCAACAGAATAATTTGTATTAAATTTACAATAATTTGAGAACGCTTAAGAAAAATATTTCCATGTGCAGATAACAGCAGAATGAATTGCACAAGTATTTTAGTTATAAATAGCAGTTGTTTTGATACTTAGTTTTGTGAATTGTAGGCTTCCCAGTAAAAATTTTACTGTAAACGATGTGAGACAATGTGTTGGTATGTAATTTCATTCAGTGTTGTGTTAAATTTTCGTTTTCGATATGTTAATGTATTAATTTGTTGCAGGCAGCAGAAGAATGTTGGATGTCATGGACGTGACGACACAGAAAGACATCGAAATGAGTATGAAGGACTGGGTTAAATACTACGAAAATCCTGCACGGGAGAAACTACTTAATGTCATTAGCTTAGAATTCAGCCACACGAAACTAGAAAATTACGTTGAGTCGCCTCGAGTGGTAATTTTAAGATGTCAAATTAGTGTAATGGATGAAGCCGCAGTGTATATACTATATATATTTTTTTACAATTTCAGGTGCGAGACATGGATTGGGTAGACTGTGTCTGGCCGAGACACTTGAAATTGAGCCAAACTGAATCTACAAACATAATCGATGACATGAAATATCCGAAAGTACAAAAGTAATTCATTGCTGTTAATTATTACTTCAATCAATGTAACAATTTGAGTAAAATGCGGCATTTTATTTTCGTTGTTTTTGAATTCCAGGTACTGTTTGATGAGCGTCCGCGGTTGCTATACAGATTTCCACATAGATTTCGGTGGCACGTCAGTGTGGTATCACATCTTGCATGGCAGAAAGGTTGTCTTTCATTAACGGCCCGCCCCGAACATCTTATTTGTTACTTTCATTTGACCTACTACAGTTTTGAAGTTGTCTTTTCTTTCTCGCAGGTGTTTTGGCTCATCCCACCGTCAGAAAAAAATATCCAACTCTACGAGCAGTGGGTGCTGTCTGGCAAGCAAGGTGACGTCTTCTTCGGAGACACTGTCGAGGAATGTGGACGGATAGAGCTTGAGGAAGGATGGACATTTTTCATTCCCACCGGTAATTCCCTGTGATCCAATTCAACATGACGAAAATCTAAGTTATGATTGCGATTTCATAATTCCAGGGTGGATTCACGCTGTTTACACGCCACGAGACTCGCTTGTGTTTGGAGGGAACTTTCTGCACAGTTTTGGTGTGGACAAGCAACTTCGTATTGCTCAAGTAGAAGATGTGACCAGAGTAAGTTTGACATTTTGAGTCTATAATATAGTGGGGTGAGTAATGTGTAATAAGTTATTTACTGTAATGATGGGAGGATTATAGTTGCAAATCCGTGACTTGAAAAACAATATTTTGTGTTAGTATTTACTAAGTTCTGTTCAGTACTTAATAATTGAAATACCTTTTTTCGCAGGTGCCGAATAAATTCAGGTATCCGTTTTACACGGAAATCCTGTGGTATCTGCTGGAGCGGTATGTGCACTGTTTGATGGGAAGTTCTCATCTCACAAACCAAGATGACGGAGGAGGCGGTTGCCAGGAGAGTCCGTTACACTCCAAGTCGGCCACTAGTTGGCCTACGAGTTGCGGTCAAGAAAGAGTGAAACCTGCGTCAGCTGACGCTATGCAGGAAGGGACGCCGGAGGTTGTGAACCAGGAACAATCCTCTATGTTGATGGCCAAATTGGACCAAAGCAACATATCAGATCGGGATTCTGAGGGCAAAGAGAACTGCTGGCAGCAGTGGTCAGGTATCAGCAGTGATAGTGTTGCGCAAGACCAGGAACCTGCAGCTGCCCAGATTGTCCTTAACCCCAGGGTGGATATGGCCGAGAAACCTCATATCCATCTAACAAGGCTGGAAGTAAAAGGGATTAAGGTAAATGTTTACAGTGGACTCCACATCCATTATATGGATTACTTTGTCCAGATAATGACATGGGATCCTTTATAAGGGCCAGATACCTAATTGTAAGAACCTATGGTTGGTTTGAAAAGCTGGGAATAAAATTTGTGACATCTGTCTAATAATATAGTAAATAATTTAATGGTTTTGTAAAGATAAACAAAATTCTCAACTTATTGTTGTTGATTTTATTCCGCAATAACAATAAAATACCCAGTGAAATGTTTTCCTACAATGGTGCGTAAATATAAGGGGCAGTTTCTTTTGATCCGCTTGAAACCGTTTATATTATAGATAGGCTTCATTGTGCTGCCATTTGTTATAGAAATCTCACGAAGAATTTTGGACCAACAAAGTTTGTATTTTTCTAGGCGATTGTTCAATGGCTTAGTCAACTTCCTCCCAATAAACGCAATGTGCCTGAGCTTCTGAAAGACCCAGAACGGCTTCTGTTGGATGCCCAGTCCGTAATAGACGAACACTTGAACGATGATCCGATTCTCGCTGCCACTGGCAAATCTGTTTTGTCTTGGCCGGATCTTCCGAAGAAGATTAAACCGAAGTCGCGTTCAGGAGGAGGCTCATCCAAGTCTGGTTCGAAAGGCGCATCAAGCAAAGGAGACAAGAACGCGAACGGCGCACGACGTCGAAGAACCCGGTGTAAGAAATGCGAAGCTTGCATGCGTGCCGATTGCGGCGAGTGCCATTTCTGCAAGGACATGAAGAAATTTGGAGGACCCGGCCGTATGAAACAGTCTTGCATCAGTCGGCAGTGCATGGCGGTAAGACTAGTATTCATCCTGCTCACTGTTCGTTCTGAAATTGTATTATTTTTTTCGTTTGTACAGCCTGTGCTTCCCCACACTGCGTGCTGCATGGTGTGCGGCAAAGACGGGTGGGAGAAAGCGGGAGCCGCTGAAGAGGAAGAGGCGAGTAGCCTGATGGAGTGCAGTGTGTGTTGGGAGATTGTGCATCCCGATTGTCTCTGGCTGAGGATCTCGGTAGACCACAGTGACGGCGTTGTGAACGAGGACCTGCCGAATAGTTGGGAGTGTCCCAAATGTTGCCTTCATGGCAAGAACAGCCAGAATAAGGTACAATTACATTATTTTCGTTCAGTTTTTGTTTGGAATTGGAATTGTGCCATTGTCTTTTTCGTAATTCAGTTTATGATAATTCAATTTTTTGTGCCAAGAACCCCCACATGTAATTTTGAGCTCTTAAATACTTTTAATTATGTCCAAAAGCAAATTCGCCCTTCGAAAAACGGTCGCCATAAGCCTGCTGAGGCAACAACTGGTGCAGTGGAGGATTGTCCTCGCGAAGGCTGGGAGACCAGCATGATGTCTGGTAGTGGGCCAATGTGGACAGCCAAGAGGGAAACTGTTTGTGCATCAGACGAGAAACTCATCGATAGTTTTGCTAAGAAGAAAGTTAAGTTGGAATCCGAGTGTTTCGTAGAAAGTCCACCGATGACATCTCTAGAAAGCGTTGATCGCTTGCAAGTAGGAGTTAAGGTGAAATGACTGTCGGTCAATAATAGTTTTTGGATAAAAGCTTACACTGCACACTGGGTGGATTACTTTGATGCTTGCAGAAACATGTACAGCCATTTTCTGACGAGGTCCGGCGAAAACGGCGAACCAACTCCGATGCGTCCCTCGGAGGCAAGCAAAGGCGGCCGGAAAGTGAAGCTCACGTCAGATCATGCACCAGGCAACTGGAATCCCCACAGTCTTCGCTAGAGCCCTTCGTAAGAATTCCCAGAATCTTGCAGCCAGAATCTAAAGGTGAGATGCATCCAAATGTCAGGGTATACAGGGAAATTGCACAGAATTGAATTTGATTTAAAGATACTGAGAAAATGCAGACTAATCCTGGAGGCACAAATAATAATAAATAATATTGTTATACTTTTTGGTGTGCAACCATTTCAAGGCATTGCAAAAAAAATATTTGTAATCTTCAGTAATTTAATATGTCGTAAAACGTGCAGCAAATTTTGATGTACACGTTTTGTAAAAAAAAAGAGGAGAACACAGAGAATTTCTGTTGAAATGGTCCGGCACCATAATGTTTCCTCTTTTTCTAACGTTCTTTTACAGTAATAGCCACTTCTCCTAGAGATAAGAACGTGAGACGTGCGAAACCGGTGGTGGAAAAGGCAATGTTACCATGTCAGGTGAAAGGTATAAAGTGTGACACGGTCGTTGGTGGCTCCCAAAGGAGACCTGGGACTGGAAGCGTGGGGCCAAGTACAAAGCGAGCAACAAGGGTTCCAGATGGCCATATGGAAGAACCCGGTTCAATGCGCGAGAAGCGAATGCCTCTTTATGTAGTTCGCCCAGCCCCAACTGCGGAATCGTTGAAAGACCGTACAAGGCAGAGCCACTCGTCCTCTGGCAACGCCAACATAGCCCTTGACCGTGACATTATGATGTGTGTGCTGCAGTTCCTGCAGCCAGAGGACCTCTGCAGGTGTATGCAGGTGTGCAAAGTGTGGAACGGCTGGTGTCTGGAGAAACGTCTCTGGTCGCGTGTCGATCTGACACAACGCAAGATAACTTCTCGGCATCTCATGGGCATCGTGAGACGTCAACCCGCTTCGCTGTCTCTGGGATGGACGAATATTTCGAAGAAGTTGCTCGCGTGGCTCGTTTCCAGATTGCCGCAGCTGTGCCGGCTGGACTTGAGTGGGTGTTCGTGGTCGGCCGCTATGGCTCTGAGGACGTGTAACTGCCCAACTTTGCAAGCGCTCGATTTGGGTTGGACAGAAGGTTTGACCGATGGCCACCTGAGAGAGCTGCTGGCGCCGCCGCCGGATTCCAGACCGGGCCTTTTGGAAAGCAAGAGCCGGCTTCGCAACCTTGCCGAACTGCGTTTGGCTGGTTGCGAGGTAGGGGACGTGTCATTACGGTACATCACGCAACACCTCCGGTGTCTGGTAAAGCTGGACGTGAGCCATTGCATTAAGATGTCCGATGCCGGTGTTGCCCTTTTAGCCGCCATAGGTTCCCCTACCAGAGACACTTTGAAAATTCTGGACATGTCCGGCTGCAAGCGGCTAACAGACAACTGCCTCGAACACCTGAAGCGCTCTGAAAGACTCTTGCGCATCGATCTCCGACACTGCCCTGAAGTAAGCGTAGCCGCTTGCCGTAAGTATATGGCCAGTGCCAAGGAGGTTCTTGTGATGGTCGAGGCAAAGTTAATAGAGAAGGAACGTAATCATCGGTTGTAGATATATGTATACATATACACGAATGTCGATGTGCAGCGTTTATTGTCCAGGTTAAAATGTATATTCTACGTGCAAGTTCTCGTGTTTTTTCGGTGGTCGTATTTATAGGTTATATTTTTCCTGTCATGCACAATATAGAGCAGGATCTCTGGGGATCGAGCTTTGTATGACGAGAAATTAATAATAAGCGTAATTTCCTTCAATTAATCAACATCAGCAATTTGTGGAAGGGCGATAGATCTAAAATACTTTTTCATCATAGACGCGTTAATGAATATACAAATATATATATTGCACACCGCTCATAATTTGAATAAACACGTGTCAATAATATGACTGAAGACATACAGGGGATTTTCAACACGGTGATTCCGAATTTGAATTTTATGTACCAATTTATTCTACTGACTGGTGTAATGGCGCCCAAACATGTAAACTTGCGATTACAAAAATGCGAATATGGGCATTTGTGAGGTTTGTATATGTTTTTTTTCATTTGTGTGATCATTATTATAATCGGTCGTCGTGTTGTGATGATGTGTGATTAGATTAAATTATAGGGATCAGACCGCACTGGATGTTTGCGGCATTGTGCGCTGTCCCCAGATTGCAGTGTATTTGTGATGTCTGCGAAGGATTCGTCACCATTTGTAATGATAATATTATCTGAAAAACAATGTTAACTGCAATTAAGCTGATTTGAAATACAGTAGTTTGTTAATTTATACAGTGAAGATGGCGTATCAAACGTTTCATCAGGTAAATAAGTGTAAAACATGCATATGCATGTAATGACTGTTAATGTACATACGTGTACTAGCTCAATTTAATCTTGGAACTGCTACTCTAAATAATGTGTTTTGTTTTAGGAATACATGCAGATTCCTGTCATTACAAGAGCCTACACAACTGCTTGTGTGATGACAACGCTTGCTGTGGTTTGTATTTATTATATAGTATATATAATTTCACAAATCTGCTTTTAATAATTGTTTCTGTTTGCAGCAACTTGATGTTATTTCTGCGTTTCAACTCTATTTTAACCCTCATCTCATATTTCATCATTATCAAGTGAGCACTTAATGATTTAAATATGTACATATGCAGTGGAAATAAGCAAGTGTCCCTTCGCTTATTTCGGTCAATATGTCGTAAAATTATCACAAAATGAGCATGTGGCCCATTTGAAAAATTTCCACTGTGTATCGTTAACCGCAATGTGCATTTCTCTGTGAATATTTGCCTTATTTGCAACCCATTTGAAAATGTGTTTTGTGTGTTTTATTTGTTGAAAGGTCTGGAGACTAGTGACGAATTTCCTATTTTTCGGAACGGTTAGCTTCAACTTTCTATTCAACATGATATTCACGTACCGGTACTGCAGGATGCTTGAAGAAGGTTCTTTTCGAGGTCGAACCGCGGACTTTCTTTTCATGTTCCTTTTTGGAGGTTTCTTATTGATTGTATCCTTTGAAATCGTCAATTAACCACATATACAAGCAATTGAAACAAAGCAGTTCTTCAACATTTGCAAAGATCAGCGCGTTGTTTGTCAACTTGCCTTTTCTGGGACACGCGTTCACCATAATGCTGGTGTACGTGTGCAGTCGACGTAACCCATTTGTCCGCATCAATTTCTTTGGTTTGCTGAATTTCCAAGCTCCTTACCTGCCATGGGCACTTCTTGGCTTCTCATTCCTTCTTGGAAATGCATTGGTTATAGATTTGATGGGTGTGTAATTATGTGATCACCTGCTCATTTAATAGGAACTGTTGTGTAATGTGTTTCTATTATATCAGGCATAGCTGTTGGGCATGTGTACTACTTTCTTGAAGATGTGTTTCCTAATAAGCCAGGTGGATTCCGAATACTGAAGACTCCAAGAATACTGTAAGGTCTGCTATTTGAACTTAATTTTCCATATTGCAAACTTTGATTGGTATGTTTATAAATTGAAGGACTTATTTACTTGATGCACCACCTGAAGATCCAAATTACAATCCTTTGCCAGAAGACAGACCTGGAGGATTCAACTGGGGTGGCCAGAATGTTATGTGATGTTTAAAAGGTGATTTTGAATGCTACGTGGAACTTAATTTGTTAATTATTTGTCTTAGGTGAAGTTCGTTTCAATATTTCTTTCAGATAAAGGACAGATTCCCTGTTATATTTTGAAATTGTCGGCCTTTCCGGGTTGATAGTCCAAAATTTGAATCTATATGCATATGCTATGCACAAAATGTACCATGACCATGCATGTTTGATTGCCGATGTGTGTAATTTTACGAGAAATTCTTCCCAAAAATCTGTTATATTAATTTACAAAGTGTAAAATATATGGGACAAATTGACTAATGTATTTCATGTATATTTTTTGTATGATTGCATTAACTGAAAGATGATGGACATTGCCACTAAACTGCAACAACAAATATAGTTCACTCTAATTAACATAACACTTAGTTATAAAATAAATTTGTAAGTTGCATGAAATTTAATACGTTTAATTGTGAAATTTCTTATGATTTTTTTGATGAAATCTGCTCTACAAGGATACAAAGTGTGTACAAAATTTATTTTTTATTTATTTCAAACATTAATTCTCAAGATTTCATACACAGTATGGTTGTGAGCTAGTAACTCCAATGACGTACAGGTGGCGCTGGTGTCCAAGCAGATTGTGTTTCGTCCTTCCACCCCCTCGTCACAATAGAATTGGATAGGCGCAATGTGATGGATTGGAGCGAGAGAGAAGAGAAAAAGTAGTGCTGGCTGGCCAAGATGGCGACATGCTGTAGACTGAGTGGTATGCGAATGGTGAATTGCCGTTGATGCGTGTTTGGTCGGCATCGGCATGCAGTCGGTGTTGGTGTACGGACGGCTGCTGACGAGAGCTTTCGTCAGCGGTGTGTACAACAACTATTCCGGCTCCAGCGATGTCCCTTTACCATTCAGGAAGGGACAACGTGATCACCTCGAACCCAGACTTCTAACTGCCTGGTCCGGTTTCCCAAAGGATTTCTCGAAAAACGCAGTCATTCGAAAAGGACAGTTCGGTGACGACGCTTTCTTCGTGGCCAGACAGAAAACTGTTGATGTTTTAGGTATTGTATGTCATCCACCTCTGTATTAATGTATTAATTATTACATTTCAGCGCCATCTGACCACCACATGCGCATTTTTCAGTTTTTTTTTTTACATCCCACAGCAAATTATTTTATGCATTGCGTCAGAGACTATAGGGATATTGCAAGATATGTTATGTGCTTAATTCTCTTTATTTTCTCGAATTGTTTTTGTATATGAGATCACAATTCACAAGATACAGTCACAATGTAGTTTTACTGCAGTGGAGAGTTTCAAACTGACATAATTGCTCTTTGCTTAATTAGTTCTCTTCTACTGAATAATTAAAACCATGATCACATCCAGATTGACACCGTACAAAATAACAATATCATGGTAATTGGCTATGTTGCATTTTTTTTCAGGTTGGTAGCTTTATATTCCAGGAATCCAGTTGAAATTCTGCAATTTTAAATGTGGGG
>WWPM01020789.1:0-15794 GCA_023279145.1 Glomeris maerens
TATACAGGAAATGTAAATTTCATTGCTGTAAATACCTTAAAATGGAAAGAATGCTTCCTAAAGTGTACAAAACGGCAAACAAAACGTAATTTCCAAAGAATATACATATGGAGCCCTGGTTTAAGGTTAGAAAAGTAAAAGAAATCAAAATAGGTCCATGGATTTTTGCATTTATTTCACATTTTATTGATTATATTATACTAGAATAGACAGAGCAAATCCTATTATAAAGCAGGCGATGAATCCTTTGATCCTTGTAGACCAACTTAGCGATGATGTGTCGGAAATCTGGAAAATGGAGAACCAAATTTTGTTCGTTAATTTCACTATTTTCATGAAATTTTTAGATGAGAAATACTTTGCCTACTTGAGACACGATTCCTTGTTCTTCATCTTCGTTCCCGCTTAAAGCTCGTCTCAGTTTATCCATATATATTAACTATTAATTATCGTGAAAACTATACCTAATTACAACGAGGCGATATTTATTTATACCGCGCAGAAACTGAAATCGGCGAGCAGAAAATATGGACCTGTTGCTTTTAGTTTCTAGTTCATAATAGCACGCCCATCTCGTGCTCTCGTGCAACATTCCATGACGTCACCCGTACGAAATAGGTGGCGACTTGCAACGCATATTGCGCGCAATATTTTATTGCGCATGTTCAATGAGCCAATAACCCAATAGTTGATTTCTTTATTATTATTACGTGTCTGCAAATTGCAAGTGTGTTCGCGTGTCTCGCGTTACATCAGGATACTGTGGCAATTGTTAATATGACGCCTACAATAATGATGATAATGCGAAATGGAATTGTATTTGCGGATGCGGATCTTTAAAAAGATAATGCGGATCGGGGCTCGAAATTAAAATTTCCAACCGCGCGCGCGTTTGAAGATCCGTTGTATATAGTGCCCTCTGCAGTGCCTACTTCGCATTTCTTGAGGAATCGAAGAAAAAACATTGTAAGTATAATTTCTTTTATGTTTAGAATAATTATTAAAATTCGAAGAGCAAATGAACATCGTGTTTTCGTGAATTGATTAATAATTGTAAACGACACATTGCAATATACGTGTCGTCGTTATTTAAAATTGTCAACTTTATTGTTCGGTTTAATCTGTCTAGTTTCTTTGTATAATTCTTGGAAAAAAATGGAAAGATATTTGAACTTTGATCGAGTTTTGATGTCGATTGGACTCGATTGCGTCACGCGCCCACTCATGGTAATTAAACTTGCCTCTTGGTGACGTCATAATCGGGGTTAACCAATGAGCTAGCGGCGTTCAACTGGTACTAGCTTACCGGTGACGTCATTGGTCGTCACAGTTTCAATCAGTTTCTTCATCAATTACTGCGTCAATTTCAATGGTTGTTCCTTTTTTTGATGTATCGCTGTGGAACATCAATCAAACTTCGCTTAAATAATCGCATACAGTACTAAACTTGTTTCGTTTCGCTTTATTGTTTTCCGAATTTGGATTAGGCCTATAAATATGATTTTCTTTGTTTAGGCAAGAAAAATGGCAGCTGAAGAACACTTCATCGAAATATGTACAACATCGCCGATTGGGAGGTTTCAGCGGGAGTTTCATTACTGGAATAAAGTAAGAAGAATGCATTTAAAATATTTTTGTTTTTAGTTTTTGGGAAAAGTCGATATGGCGGCATTGAAATGAAACGTGGTTTGTGCGGCCGCCTGTAGACGACGCTGCACGCTTTCATTCTATCTTCGACTTCCATGTTTTTCCATTTGACCAATAGAAGTAGGGTAGCGCAGTAGGAGTATTAAAATACACAACTCAGTTGTGACGTCATCATGGTGCGTTCGTCACCGACCCGAAACGCGTTGTGACATCATAGTGGTTTGCCCTGATTGGCTGACGAAAAACATAGCTCCATTGACATGGTCTATTAAACCACCTCTTCTGCACAGTAGACTCTTCCGTTCTTACACAGGCTTAACGTTCTGAAAGCCTGACATCATTAAGATAGAAGGTCCGCCTGTGTTAACGGACCTCTTATTTGGCAAAACCAATGTAACTCAGAAACCGTAATATTTAGGATTCTGAAACTTGGTGAGACGTTAGGCACAAATATGCTTAAACTTTCTGCAGATTTTCGTGAAAATCTATAAGATTGAAAAATATGTTTTGTCAGTTGATTTAAATGAAGAACACCATTGTTTGGAGTTGTAATATGGACGTTTGGGACTCATCCTGTGTTTTCCCCTTGAGACCAAAAAAGGGGCCTATTTTTCATATTGTATTCCCTTTATTCTTACACAAAATGAAATTTATGTGCGTGTTTTTCATGGTAGTCCTCGTGTGAACAAGCAATTGAAATGCTACGTACTGAATTATAGCAATGATATATTAATTGCACATTTCCTGATGATTTTGCAGCGAATTGTTTTTTAAGACATGATAACTGGATGATCCCTGTGTACACAGGGAGCAAAACATTTGTTTTATTGTGTTTTTTTATATGAGAATTGTTTGGAAAATATGCAGGGGCAATTTAGGTAATTTATAGCCAATCTCAGTGATGGGATTTAATAAAGTATAAGATTTCCGCATTCGTAATGCGTAAAATTCATGAAATATTTGGCAAAAGGACAGAAAAATGTTTCCTATTTGCAGTTGTAAAGTAAGAAAAAGGAATGTATGTAGCACTGTATCTGCATTTGCTCTTTATTTTCTGGCATAACGACCACTATTTTATTTTTTCATACATGTTTTCCTATATTCTCTCTTTACATTGCGGCTATCATTCAATAAGGAAAGGGCTACGTATCTGTTGGGGCCTTTTTTTACTCCCAATGTCACAGGGGAATTTTGAAATGTAGTGTTGAATTTTTTTACCTCCAGTATTTCACTTTCTTTTTATATTATAATATACTTTATTGCTCATTCAATTGTAGTTGTTAATAATATCAGTCTTTTTTATCTGTAAAATAATGCGAGATGTTAAAATTATAAATTGTTAAATGTAACTTATTATAAAGAAGATTTGTGTATTTTGATACTAACTGATGAATGTAAAAACAAATTTGGGAATTTTGATTGATTTTGATTAATTTAAAAAACAAATTTACTTTTTTTGATTGGTTTAAAAACAAATTTACATATTTTGATTAATTTAAAAATCAAATTTACATATTGTGATGAATTCAAAAACAAATTTGCATATTTGATTGCTTGTTAACATGTGTCTTGATGAATAACAATCATTCATGAATTTGCATATATAAATTGGCCAATAAGTATGATGGGGGAAAAACGTTGACTGCAAGGCGACATCTTGCGGTCGAAATCGCCAACAAACGCACTTATGCATGTATATTTTGAGTATTAGTGTGGAAAATGCTTTTTGTTATGAGTGTATTTTTATTTGGAAAACTGGAAGGAATTCGATGTTAGGCCTATAAAAGAAATTGCAGCTCGTAAATTGTTCGTTTTTCACACTGTGAACTGTTTGCACACTGTTGTCTTGTGTGGCCGTTGTATTTTTCCAGCACACAGCAGCCATTTTCTTACATTCTTCTTCTTCTTTATGTGTCTCCTTTTGTAAATATAGTAGTAGTTCCTTGACTTTTCACTGTGCAATCGGTGTTCATAATAAATTTGCATTATTTTCTGAAACTGGTTAGATCCTAATATAATTCTAAATTGAAAGATCTTGGGGAAGTTAGGCTTGTAAGGATGATGATTGACAGCACCATGGGGTTCTTGGACAGACTGCTCAGTTTTGACGTTTGTGGCATTTCTCGTTTCTAAGCTTATTAGGTAGGTATAGCAACATGTGACCAAGAGGTTAACATAGTTTTTTTTTGGGGGGGGAGGGGAGAAATTCCTATGAAAACCACCGGTTGGCCTTGACGGAGTGATTCAGGGTCAAACGGGTTGTAAGTGTGCGCCGGTTCGGTTAGTACTTGTTCGGAAATGTATATAGGGGACAATATTTTAGTTGGAAATGCGTCTGGTGTTGGGCATGTGCTGGCGGCCGCCAGGTGGCGCCCCGAAAACGGCGCATTTATTTACACAGCAAGAAGGCGTGATTGGCGTTTGGCAGGGACGGAGTAAAAATAATTCGTCCGCAAATAAAACTGTGGCAATGTGCTCTTCTTGCCTTGCTGCATCTCGCCAAATCTCGTCCCAACTAACTTCAAGATGGCGTCCGTGGGTTGCGCAATGTGGGCGAAATGAAAAGGTAGTGGCAAATACCACTCGTACCAGCTTGGGCTTTGTGTGAATTGTCAATTGTGGATTGTGCATTGTGGTACGAGTTGTGTTTGGTACGAGTTGTCTGGTACGAGTTGCCCCTGGTATTAGTTATGATGGTGCCAGTTGTATTTGGTACGAGCTGGCCCTGGTATTAGTTTGGAATGATGGTGCCAGTTGTATCTGGTACGAGTTGACCATGGCATTAGCTACGACGGTGCGAGTTGCCATAGTACGAGATGTTCATCATTTGGATGGTACGAGTTTGCTAGGTGCATTGAACACGTTGACACGTGATTGTTACGAGTTGCTCCTGGTATTATATTTTGTTGAGATGGGTTTGGGACGAGTTGACACCTGCATGTTACTACTATGCTCTGAATGGTAAGATTTGTGACGAAATTAAGGACCTTGGTCGTAAATGGTAATCCATTCTTTTGTAATGCACATTTGAATTGTAATAGTTACGTATGAATATTGAAAAACTTGATCGGAATTCGGTTGTTGACAGACTGCTTAAGGAGTAAACATTTCTTATCAAATGGGCTATTTTTAAAGGCAAGAATGCCTGGTATGTATTTCACAAAGTGCCCCATAAATCCAAAATAATCCTTTGAAAAGAAACACAAAAACTACAAACAAAGGCTATTGAATTTCAAATAATTCGGATTAGGAATTTTCACTGCTCCAAATAAAATTGTTTCGTTTTATAGATGGGGTGAAAAAGACCATTGATTTGTTTTGAATTACATAATTAAGGACCTTTTTTGGGAATTTTTAAATTATTTTCGAAATGTGATTTAAATCACAATAAATGGTACATTTCCAGGACAATTGTGACCATTATTGACCAATGGAAATTAGAAGTGTAATTGGTAAATATAGTAGACATTTGTTGGTTTCTTGGCGCGCAATGGGCTCAATAGGCCCTTTGATGCAGGAAAAAGTGGAACTTGTTTGAAGTAAACTTGATGGCGGTTATTTTTTGTGAATTATTTTTGCGGTCAGGTGGCGCCTTAAGCGGCCCTGTTATTATAATTGCAGTGACACGTGGTGCCCCAAGTGGGTGGGGCCATGTGTTGGACCGGAAGTAGGTGGGTTTCGTTATTTAGGCCGCATTTCTTCCTATTTACATTGGAGACTTGGTGAGAAATTTGACGACGTTATACGAGTATAGTAAGCATACACCCTATACCTAATTTATTTTCTTGTGTTTACACACTGTAGGGTTCGTCTTCAAATATTCTATTAATTATTGTATTATTTTTAAAAAGTATTGTTTTAATGTAATAAATAAGTTATAATATTGTTGACAATTTTAAATATTGTAATCAATAAACGTTGATGTTGTGAAATAAGCTTTAATATTGTAATTAAGTTCTAATATGATAATTGAGTTTTAATATTGTAATTAATAAGTGGTGACATTATTAATAAACTTCAATACAATGGAAATTTTGAAATAATGATTGCATATTCCAATTTGAAGTTTCTAATTTTGCAAATGAGTTGTTTTTTTTTTAATAAATGTTAATATTGCAAAGAATGAACTCTTAAGTAATTTGAAATATAAGAAATTGGGTTTTAGGGAATTTTGAGCAATGTAACAGCCTTTTAAAACTATTGGTTTATTGTAGATAATATTAATGTGGTATAGAGAAAAAGCTGTATAATATTGCAACTTGGAAATGGTTCGTTTTTATATTATTTATATTATGACAACTCTGTAATGACAAATATTGAATTTGCAATACATTCATTATGTGTTTTAATGTTTAGTTTGATATATTTTCCATAATTGTTCATGAAATTTCTATATACTGTATATAAAACGAGAGCACTTTATACATTTGAAAACTATATATAAATAAATAGAAAAAAAGAGATGAACTGTCAAAGTCCATCTTAACTTTGAGTGCTTTTCTCGACCGATTTTACTGAATTGGAGAAGAAATTGGAATCGATTTTGTTACTCTGCTCCGGTATAAATGGCCGTAAATTGGCGAAAATGAAGATGGGCTTTGGGTCTTGGGACCTACAAAAGAATGAAGATTGAGAATGTTTTCTTGGCTGGTTGTATATATCCAAGATGGCGGCGAAAACCAACCTGTCTTCCATGATTAGTATTATTATTAGAGGGAAAATTGGCAAATAGTTTCAACTCAATTATTGTTTACATGTTTCAAATCGACTTATATATTTGCTTTTTATGTATATTCGTATTTTGGTAAGGAATAATATAATAAGGGTACGAGTTTAATGGACCAAAAGACTAGATAATAAAAGCGGCAAATTGAGGTAATAAATATTTGTTGCCTTGTATGGCGGGCAAATTCAAAGAGAAAATAGAAGTCTATTTTTTATTTTTATTCCTTGAAGTGGAAATGTAAAAAACCAGTATTTTTTTATTCAAGTTCTTAAAAAAAAGACATTGAGACTTAAGCTTTGATTTGGTTTTGATTTGTTTTTAAATATTGTGCAGTTTTTTTTATTTAAAAGTGAAATCTAATTAGATTTACTAAGTGGAGTTAATTTCATATCTTCAAATTGAGATGTTTATGTACTAGCTGTGAATGTAAAATATCCTGTAAATGTAATTCTTCTATGTAGTCTAATGTAGTAATGCCTGTTAAAATTCCTCGAGTTTTTCAGTTATTTTTAATAAGGTATTTGATTACAAGATTAATTTTTGCATATTTATTATTGTAGATCAATTAACTATTTTGTAGCTGAATTTGTGAACTGAATTTAAGCTGCTATGAAATTTTTGATTGATTAATTGGCATTTTAATTAGGAAATCATTGTTTAACATTGCATCGATAAGGAAGTTATAGTTAATAAGGGATTAAATTTAGTTAATTCAGAAAAGTAAGATATTTTTGGTTTTTGCCCTTTGTAACTTGTGAAATTCGTGCGCACAATATTATAGATTGGGTAGTTTATGAATGGTTGTAGTTTTTATAGAAGACGGTAGGTGGCGTCTCTGATACACGCTGTTGATAAGTGATAGAAATCAACAGCACTTTAATGGCGGCCATCTTTTCTTATCTTTGCTTATCGTTTTGACTACAAGACACATGGGAAGTGCCAAATGCCTTCTTTTTTGGAAACTGTTTAAAAAGCGGGGGGAAAAGTCGCCTATTAATGCTAAAAATATGCTGATTTTTCTGAAAAATACTGTTTAGTCTCTGTTACACTTTGCTCAAAATTATGGTGATGTTCTCATAAAAGGCAAACCGAAACATGTTCATTTTTTATATATGTTCTGTATATATATATATATATACTTCTTCAAATGATACTTCCGGTGATGTTAAACGAAATGTCAGCTGTTTTTTTGTTTGTCTGTGTTCATCAGCAAAGAGGTGAAACTAATGATGAAAATTGCATATTTTCTCTAAATTGAAATTGCAAATTTTCGTAATTTGGTGATTATATTTATTTGAACAACCATAATGATAAAAATATCACATTTAAACTGCCATGATTCGTATTTCTGTTATTCAAAATAAATGATGTATGTATATATTTTGCTGGGGGCTATTCATGAATGATGTCATTAAAAAACGGTTTTATTATTTTGAATGGTGGCATAAAAAATGGAAATCTTAAGCTTTAAGTGTTAAGTATTTAGTAATTTAGTCACGCGCTGTTTTTTTAATATGTATAAGATGTAATTGCAATACATAGTTTGAAATGCATTCACTAATGGACTGTTTAGTGTGAACAATATCTGGCATGTTTTAAAATCTCGAAATTTATATGGCGAACCACTGTGTTGAAAACCGGAATTACTATAAGTATGTGGTTGTACATATATAGTATACTGGAAAACTGTGGGTGGTAACATTGTAAAAATGCTGAAAACACGTTTTTGAAGGGAATTTGACAGTAATTGTTGATAGGAATTAAGGTTTTTCTAACTTAAATGGCATGAATATTTATAATTTTGTTTGTAAACGGTCCCCTGAAGCCGAAATATGTCTATTGTTGACATGTATTGTATATTTCTGCCTGTGAGTTGCATACATTGATTCTTAAATTGAAGAAAGGAAATGAGAACGAGAAATGAAGTATTTACATTTGAAAAAAGGGAAATTTGTTTTGCAAAATTGTCTTTCAGTTTTTAATCCAAAGTTGAATATACAGAATAGAAAAATTAGGAAAATTGGTTTTATGCATTGCATAGGGCTTATATGCAGTTGTAGCAAGCAAGCAATCTCATACTTTTCTCCATAAATTGATTTTTTTTGTTGTTATAAGGACAAGGAAAGATTTAGGCCTAAGAAAAAATAAATGCATCACAGTGACTTGCATCGAAGATTTAGTAACGGTTTTTTCTTTCTTTCACTAAAAGTTATTTGAAATTTTTGTTTATATACATGGTGGGATTTTTGAAAGTTTTTTTCTTCTTCTAAGAAATGATAAATGATATCGAAGATTGCGTCACCTGGTGGACAGATTTATTATTACCCAGATAAAAAAATTGATTAATTCATGATATTCAATTGAATTTATGAATACTGACTGTGAGAAATGTAGAAATGTTTGTTTTCCTGACTTTTTTGTGAAATTATACTGATATTGCTAAAAAGAACTGTACAATGATCTATATATAGATTATATTAGAATCTTATAAATGCACTTATTGGTTAAATATTAATTGTTTGTCATTATTTGCCAATGTTAATTTCCAAATTGATTGTTAATGTTCATTCCTTGGAAGTTACACATGTTTATAAAAATTGTAATATTACCGAAATATAATATAATATTGATAATAATAATGATCTAGTGAAGAAGACTCCTTTTTCTTATGTTTGTAAGACATGTGTTTTAATTTTGATAATAGCGATAATGATAGTAATTCTGACATTTTATAATATTGAGTTTGAATTTGGTTGAATATTTCTAATAAGAAGAAATCCGGTTTTTGCCTGCAAATCAAACGAGATGAATGGGGATGATGGCATTGTGTTGGGAACGAGGATGAGGACGAGTGGGAGGGGCTTGCGTGTACGCATGCGCCGTGAGAGCGGTGAGTGGCGTGCAAAAGGCGCTCGAAAAGCAACCACTTTAGATAGTGCCCAGCTTGCAGCCAAAGCAGCAGCATGTCTTCTTCTTAAATCCTTCAAGAAAGTGAGAATGGAGGAAGACAGTCACTGCAGTGCAGGGACGGACCACTCGGCCATTTCCAGCCTCATTGGGCCCAATGACCAAATAACATTAGCAGCAGCAGAAGGAGGAGCAGCAGCAGCAACACCTGGTCTGAAAGAGGAATCAAGGGCCCATTCGCAATCGGTGCCTTCTTGCCGGTGTCCTTTGCACGGCCACTTGACCAGGTTGGGCAGCAATCACAGCTGTCAGAGTGCGTCCACTCTGACGTCAGCATCGGGCTCCACTGCCCTTACCTCGCTGAGGGGAACTGGGAGTGGGCGGTTGGCCTCCAATGACCTTGACGAGAATAATGGCAGTAGGAGGGAGAATGTGATGATGATGATGATGAATTGTGGCGAGAATGACAATGATAATTCCGTGTGCGATGCCCCAAGACTGATCAACGAAAGGGAACTGGTGGCCATGCATCAGCACATACCGGGCCTTAGGTCCCATGACCCGAAAACGGCCACCATCAGGCAACATTACTATCCGGAAGGTGGTTGGGGCTGGTTGGTGTGCGCATGCGCGTTCGTCTTGCACGTGCTCACCACTGGACTTCAGTTGTCCTATGGAACACTGTACCTGGAGGTCCTTTACCACTTTGGCGACGAGTGCACAATGCAAGCTGGTGAGGAGGACCTTTCCTTTCTTTCGCCCGGCCCTTAATTTCAAAAAAGGACAGTATAAAATTAAAGATGTTTTTCCAGATTCTTATAGGCTAATATTTAATTTGAAGGGTTATTATATTAGTACTTATACTATAGTGAAGTGGATAGCTTTGGAAAGGACCATTGTCATGCTATGTAGTTAGTGTTTCTGATATTTTGATGTGCTCTGAGCGGGACCTTTATAGCTTTAAAAAGGACCATAAAGGACCATTATTGATTATGTAGCTTATACTGTGGTGAGGATTATTCTTAAAGGCAAACACTTATGAATGTCTGGTTATTAGTGCCATATTGTACAGCTTGTGTTTAGTGTTTTTAGGTTTATAAGTACTTAATTTAAGAGGTTATTAGTGAGTATAGGAGGACCTTTGCTTAATACAGCTTCGAAAAGGACCATTGTTCTTATGTTAAAGCTGCAGTGGTGTGATTAATATAGGCAAATTTGTAAAACAAAACCTGAAACATATTCCACATTAAACCCACTCCTTATTCTATAAAAAATAGACTCTTCCAATCGCCATCACGCCATTCGTTTGGGTTCTAAAAGAGGGTGTGGCCTAAATAGAAGGTCACCCTGTGTAAACGGACCTCTTATTTACTGAATGCAACATAATGTCCAATACCTGGAATTCAATAGATGCAAAGGTATATTAAAATATTGTACCTACTTTGAAATTACGTCTAATTAGTTTGTTTATATTTAAGTAGTATTTGAATACCATGCTTAATAAATTGAAATTAAGTTTTCAAAATGCTATTTAATAATGTATAATAGACTATCCTAAAAAATGAACAAAGAACTAGAAAAAAGCCTAATGTTAAACTGCCATGAATAATTAAATTGTCATCTTGAGAATTAATTAAAATGTTAATTGTTTTTTCTTGTTTTGTGTATTGTGTATTCAAACCCACAATGTAATTAAGACGTTTAATTAAATTAGGATTTGAAAGGAGCGTTTTTCTGGCCTATGCATTTTTCTACAAATTATCGTTGTATATATGGATAAGAATTTTAAGTATTCTATATATTGGAAATTAAATAATCAGCTCAAGATAAAGGTTATATACAGGCCATTATTACAAAACATTGTGTATTTAGAAATATTAAATGATGATTGCCATTGATATTGTTGGTTTATCTTTATTCGTTTTTGGAGATAGAAATATCACCATCTGATTCTGTCCTCAAAATATCAGCAGTTTTTATATAAATAATGGCCTATATAAACTTTATATTGAGGCACCCAGTTTATGGACATAAGATAATATATTTAGACTAGAAATTTTAATGTGATGTTTTGTAACCAAGGATAATAGGGATAAGAAATATATCAAATGGGATATTTGGAAATTTGAAGAAAGTTTGACGCAAGTTATAGGGTGTAACTTGTATAATAGGCCTAGTGACCGGTTTTTACTACCAGTTTACGACCTTACTATAATTCCCTGTGTTCCTTATACAGGGTGAAGATAAAGTCCGTTGCTCCCCCCTCAAAAAAACTTTTACATCATCACATATTTTTATATTAAAAATGTTAATATGCACTTATACAATAAGTCAGGGATGTTACATCCAATAAAAATTGCGTATTAATATAAATGTGCCAATACAATAAAATAAACGGTAAAATGGTTATCCTATACTTGTACTTAACAAAATGCTCTCGCATCCATGTGATCATCCTGATTTTTAAAACACTTGTTTCAATTTTCATGTTTTTGTATGCTGGTTTATTTGTAATTGTTAATGTTGATCAGTTACATTGGTGTTTCCATCAGCCATCTTCCCCGCATTACACGTCTCATGTAAAATTGCCAAAATATAATGAATTTGTTGCCACTTCTTATCTGTTGAAATTTAGATACAAATTGCTCTGTGGCACTATAATTTCAATGTTTTCTTCGATTTATTAATTTTAACTATCACTCCAGCTATTGTATAGGTTTTGGACAATCTTGAATTAAAGCAGTTGTATACATGCAGGTCCGATCGTTTGACATCACTGCATATAGCACCTATATATTCAGATTTTTAATATATGTGATAATGTGCATTTTTCTCTGGGGTGGGGCAAAAAAAAACTAAATCTTTACCCTGTACATTTTTGGGCCGAGGCGATTTTTTCTTGTTCAGTTTATTCCAGTTTGGGAAATGATAATTTTCAAACTATACTGTGTATGTGTATGTGTGTGTGTGTATATATAAATAAATGGGAAAAGTTGGAGAACCGTAAACGGACAGAAAAACGACACACAAGTGACACTTTACGACCCTTTTGGTTTTTCGAGGTCCCATTTATATGTGTGTGTTTGTGTGTAGACCAGTATAGAATTGGGTATATATAACAACTTGTTCTTCATTTCAAAATTCAAACAGCACAAAATATTTTGCATAATATGATGTACTATTTACACTGAAATTTGCATGCAGTTTGCATCGATCCGGCATAATGTATGCAAGCAACCCAAATTCTGTAAGGTCTTGTAAGTGTGTATTGATTTGATTTCAATTTTTGCATTTATTCATTTAACTTGAATATAATAGTTACTTTATTGAAATTTGTAGTTGTTTGGTCACTTAGTTTTATTTATTTATTTATTTAATTTGATTAAGTTCTTGCAGTTCTTTATTTGTTTCTAATGTGAAGTGGAAATATTAAAGAGATTGAAGGGGTTGGGTCGGTTTTTAACCTTTTGCCTTGACCATTTTGACAATAATCATTATTATGAAAGAGATTTGAAGGAGTTAGGCGTTTCGTCATTTGCTTCAGTCACGCAATGCATTTTTCCCTTTCTAATCCCTTTATCAATGATTTTTTCCCTCTATTTTTACCTTTGCACATCACCTTTTCTCGCCTTTTTTTTGCGCATCGTTTGTTGGTCCTTAAAATGGAGGTATTATTGTTTTTTTAAGGGCATGTGAGAATGAGGAAACGAAATGTTAGTTTTTTGGTTTATCCGTGAATTATATGATTATAATGTCGATCCTGAAAATAGCTGGGAATAGCAAATATTTTTGTCTTTTAATTATAAAAAAACATTAGCTAGCTAATTTAGTTATTAAAGTCAGTATTGATCCCAAAGACCTTTTGAGCAGCTGCAGAGCCTACATATGAACAGTATGCATTAGATTTCACTTAAAAAGACATTAAATAATAAAATTAATCTGTATATTGTTGGTTTATAATGTGCCTTTCATTAATAATTAAATGTATACACAATTAAATTAAACATTATTTACATACTGACAGCCAACTTTAAGAGTTTACAAATGTGCAAATTCCCATGAAGTAATTTAAACATTTAATTCCAGTGTATATACATATATGAATGGAATAAGTTTGTAATTAGTATTTATATTTAGTATATAGTATATAAATTGTAATTAGTGTGTATTAAATACAATTAAATGTAGGTTACTGTTTTGCTAATTAATTTGCAAACATTCCCTAAAAAACACTTCTGTTATGCAATAGTGTGGAAGTTGTAAATATTGGCCTGAACACTGGACGCAAAAGTGCGCCATCTAGCGGCCTTGGTCCCTACTAAATATGCCAAATAAATACACATGTATGTAAAATTCAAATAAATTCGTATTTATTCTTATTTATAAACACAAATAATATTGGAAACAAAACTACAAAATTTCTATTTGAATTTCTGAATGAATATAGGTTTATGGAAACAGGTATTTTGTCTTTTGAACCCTGTTTCTAATTGAGACACAAACCAAACAAGCTTCTGAAACGAAGTCTTGAGGAACTCGGGAACGTGTCGGATAAGAACATAGGAGTTGACTTAAGAAATGTAAATGTTGTGTTGTGTATACAGTGGTGGGTTTGTTTGTTTGTTGTGCTTACCTGGACCTGGTCCAAAATGATTGTAAATTTTTGGTGTCAGCCAATCAGAGACTAGCTAACACATTATTCATTATTATATAGAAAAGGTAGGACACTTATAGCACTTAAACTTTTGAAGAATTCCCAAGATGGCGCCCAGTTTTCTGTATATACATACACTGAACCTGTCTTTGTTTGGTTTTTTTCTGTTTTGAATAAGAATTTTGAACGATGAATAGGGAATTGCTAGTCTATTATATTCTGTTTTTCATTGTCATGCTGTGAGTGTTGTTCATTTGGGGAAATATGTAATGTCACAAAGGTAATGATTATATTCTTCCCAATATGTTTACACCCACATATTGCAAAAGCAGCTGGTTTTGTTTGTTTTTTGTGTGTTTGTTTGTGTCAAAGGAGTGGTTCATTTCGATGACAAACCGATGTCAGATTTTCTTGCCCATTTTTAATTGTTCTTTGTCTAATTTGGATTATTATTAATGTTGGTTTCCGTGCATATTTGTTTTTAATTCTGCCTATTTATTTTTTCACCTCACTTATCCTTAATCCTTTAATCTGGTTGAGTGTTTTTATTTTAATACCGTATTATTCCTGCATGGACAAGTCATTAATCTGATTGAATAAATAACAAGTAGGAATTATGCAACTGGTTTTTCTCACTTCTATATATTCATGTTAAACCTACACATAACAGTTTTTGCGTTTTATTTAAATTGGTAAATTATAGTCTGGAAATTGCTTTTTAAAGTTAAATTTATAACCAATTCGTCATTTGTTGCTGAATGTATAATTTCAATTGCAGCTTCTTGTAATTAATTGAGTATATGGAAATAATATAGTATTTGTGAAAATAATTACTTGTTTTTGAACTCTTGGACGACATTCATTTAAAGGTCATTCAAGTTATAGACACCCTGTAAGAAAACTTGTATGTGTATAGGAAATATCGTACTTGTAATTAATGCAGGAGTTTGGAAGTTTGAAAGCAGGAACATTGCTAATTTTGAAGCCTTTGGCGAAATGGCGGCTGAAAAGGGGTAAAAAAGAAGATAATTATGGGTTTTTTCTTTATTGGTTTTTAGTTTTTGGGGATGTGAAAATGGCTTTTGAAGGGAAAGGATTTGAAGAAGGTAAGGAAGTCATGCAAAGTGTGAATTGTGCCGAGTCCCTCCATCTACATTACACAAATGGCTGCCATTTTGCCTCTTTCGGTCGCCATCTTGCCATATACTTTTAAAGCACGTCTAATATCATATATAGTAGGCCTATTATATTTATTGGCCATGCACACCGCACTCGTAATGAGGCTATAGTATACTTTTCCTGCTTCCTTGATTTTCTATTAAAATTAAGACCCGTCTCATTTTGAGTCACTTGGTAATTTTTTGAAGCTCTCTGCACGTGTCTGTCGCGTACTTATATAGAAATTTATTGAGGTTTTTCAATGTAGTACATGTATTAAGTGGACGTATTTGTTTGATTTAATTCACTTAAATATTCGCAGATGACAGAATGTTGTGTAGGTAATTAAATAAGAATGGGCAGTGATTGTATAGTTATTAAATGTAAATTAAGTTCATGTGTAATAGTTTGAATCGACAACTGAAACTTCTATAACTAGAATACATGTCTATTTGTTTGTTCATTTAATCCTCTGTTTAGTAATTTGTTTATTCACTTAATCATTTAATCAATTGTTTGTTCATGTAATTAACAATACATTGAATCGTTTAATTGTGCAATTAACCGTTTATCTGTGATTAATGGTTTATTTAATTAATGAACGGCTTGTGTTTAATTAACGTATTATTTGTTTAATTAACGGCTTATTTATTTAATTAACGGCTTATTTGTTTAATTAACGGCTTATTTGTTTAATTAACG
>WWPM01020789.1:15804-33028 GCA_023279145.1 Glomeris maerens
ATTAACGTATTATATGTTTAATTAACGTATTATATGTTTAATTAACGGCTTATTTGTTGAATTAACGGCTTATTTGTTTAATTAACGGCTTATTTATTGAATTAGTGGCTTATTTGTTTAATTAACGTATTATTTGTTTAATTAACGGCTTATTTATTGAATTAACGGCTTATTTGTTTAATTAACGTATTATTTGTTTAATTAACGGCTTATTTATTTAATTACCCGTTTGGTTATTTAAATAAGTTAACAGTTTAGTTATTTCATTGAGCGTTTCTTTATTTAATTAACACTTTTAGTTTTTTATATAGTTAATCGTTTGGTTATTTTTAATTTGATTATTTGTTTATTTAGTTTTTGTTTGAATAATGTTTATTCATTATTTTACCCCTAGTTATTTTGTTTGCTGGTTTTGTTTCTCTTCTCTATTCTCATTTAATCTGTAATTGTGTAGTTTTTAGGTAAGTAATTACATTTGTAGATTTACTTATTTAAGTGGATTCATTCATAGCTTTTTTCTAATACAATTTGCGTAATATGCAAAAGAACCCATGTTGAAATTAGTCGTGCATGCAGATTTGAGGATGTTATTCTCTAATTTGGTCCTTCTGAAATCGAGATATGAGGCGTATATATTTATCGATATGCAAAACGAAATTTCGACTAAATATATAGTCTGTATACTTAGGGAAAGAGAGATAAGGTGCAGGTTGTTGCATATGAAATCTGTATAATATGAATTGTTGAATTTATACGAGCTGTTTTTCAGTGAATTGTGCGCTTTTTTATCGACCAGACTGCAATTTATTCCGATTTTTTTTTTAGGGTACAATCTTAAAAGAGAAATTGATGTTCACATGTATACATGGTATATAGTGATGGGGCCTTTTGGAGAGAAAAAAGAAAGGAAAGTGGGTTATTAGTTGCAATTTGCATATGGATGCAATTACATACAAGAAACTTAATTATTACTAACAATCCGGCTGCAAGGCTCTTAAAATGACGCATGTAATGCCTTGTTTTTTTTTTTCTCTCTCTCTAAGGAAGATTATCATTTTTCTTCTTCTCAGCTGTGCTCATGAACTGTAATTAAGCATTTATTGCGTCATGTTTAGGGTGAGTTTTGATGGTGGAGACGAATTGGTTGGCTTGAGAAATGAAGAATCTTCCCAAATCTGAATTGTTAATGAGAAAGATTACGGAAAGAAAGGGGAAGAAAGGGGGCGGGGCTTTGCGATTGCATCATGTCTTCCCAATTTTCTCATCAACAGCGTGAAAGTTTCAATGATGTTTTCATGAGATTAGCTTCGATTTAAAACAGTGTAATTAACTTAATTGCTATTCACTTGCAACAGATTATGCAGACAACTTTTATTTCAGGTGGAAAAAGTTGAAGAAAAAATTGGACAAGTGTCAGATATGTGTATGAAGATTCTTATAAGAAGTGGGAAAGATGGAAATGTCAGGGGAATTTGAAGTTTCTTTAAGATGTCAAGGAATTTTAATTGTTAGGGAATCTGTCATGGAATTTTGTTTCTTATTAGAAGTTTCAGGGATTTTGATATTTGTTAGAAATGTCAGGGAATTTGAAGATTCATTAAAGAGTAAAGAAATTTTATGTCTTAAGACAGTTGATTTTGCTTCTTTAAAATGTGAAGGAATTTAATGGTTCTGCGAAAAGTGTCTGCCAATTTTATGTTTCTTAAAAGTGTCAGGGAAGTTTGTTTCTTGAAAACACAGTGAAAGAATTTGGGGCAATCATTTGTCAAGGAAAATCATGGCATTTTTCACACGTGCATTTAACAGCAACTGGCGAATTGTACATATAAGGCGCTATTGCAAATGGAGTTGTGGAAATGAAATACGTGACGTTGAGTTAAGATTGACTATATGCATGCTGTTTCACAATGTTGGTTGTGGTGAAATGACCACTGAAGCGTTGTAAATGGGCAAAATTGGAAATTGTAAGGGTTTGGCTTCAATGGCACGGTGTTTGACGCAAGAATTTGATGAAATGGCCCATTGCCCATTGCGCGAGCGAATATGGCGCTGTGCGCAGTCGTGCATTGGGCAATTATTTTGTGGAGTGCTCAGAGTGCCAGCTGACATTTACCTCATTTTTCCCCACAACTTTTCCCTTCATTTTTACCCCTTTTCCCCCCCATTTTTTTTAGGGCGTTATTAATCGCAGGGTTAAGAGTATCGCATGACACTGGTAACACTACGGCTCGTTATTATTACGGCGCTTCTCCGCCATGGACCTTTGACTATGTCTCGCATTCCCAAAGTAAACGTGTTTCCACATTATTGGTGGACGAATATTATTGGTCCAACAGCCGGTTGTCATCGTAATCACATCTCTCTCTCTCTCTATACCAGTAATTGGATCGTTTCGCTTATCTACGTGCGGCCCCAAATGGCCAGCAAAGGGCCTCAATGCACGTGCTACTATTTGCAAGTTTCCCTTCCTCTTCACATTTCCCCCCATCCATTTGTAAAGTGTGTAGCAACCTGTTGTTGCCTACATTTGAAGGTTCCATCTGTCGCAGAACGCCAAATATCAGTTTGGCCTTGACGAGGCGGTTCAAGGTCATTGTTTGACCTTGTTGGGATGCATCAAGGCCAAACAATATGTTTAGGTACAAATGCAAATGTCAAAAAGACTGCATTGTAACATATTGAACTGTGATTTCCATTGAGTTGTGTGAACATGCATTGAATGGTTGGATATTTAATTAATGGATTGTGTCAGTTGCAATTAAATGAAAAAGCAGGAAATGACTTAATGTTTATGCCCAGTTCTGACAGGGTTAATTTCAAAGAATTCAGTGGTGAAAAACATGGCTGCCTTGGTTTTTTTTTATTGCTGTTATTTTTGCTAGTCTTCCAAGTCGTGGTAATGGAGGGATTTGAGGTGTTGGTTGGAAAAAAAGGGTTGAATAGGGAAGTTAAAGATTGATCGATAATGAGATAACATGTTTGGTTTTTTATCATATTTCTTCTAGGCTGGATTGATATCTTGACGACAGGTCTACATTCTTCAGCTGCTCACAAATTTCTTCTAGAAATAGACTGCACATATACATCTTCTGCACATACAGTGTATATGTGCTGTTTGCAAGGTCTAAGATTGGTTGAGATTTGATCAGCTTTATATATCGATTTTTCATAATTGAAAGGCACATTTGGTTGCATGTGCTGTTGCTTTCTTTTTGTCCTTGTTCCCCTAGTTTCTGACTGTGGTTATAAAAAGGGCAAAAATGGCGAATATGAAACTTTATTGCCCATGAAAATTGTACTTTTGCAGAGCTGCCAGTTAACCAGCTGTTCACGGAAAGAACTCCATATGCAGTCTGTCACATACAGTAGTGTGCTATAGATATTATATAGGGAAAAGTAAATGACAACTTTTTCATGTGATTTTCAAAATGATTTTACTTTTCAATATTTCTGAATTAGATTTTCAATTTGTTTCTATTTTTAATTTAATTGATTGAATTAGTTCGATGTTAATGATGTTAAGGAGAATAAGATTAACGCTTTTCTAAATCATTTTACCCATTAACTGGGTGCGTTATTATTTTTGAAGAAATGCCAAAGTAACAATTTATATCTATTGTAATTTCTGTGGGCTTCTTCAGTGCATATTTTCTTTTAATTCGTCAAAATACAGATTGATTTAGCTAAACACTGAAGTTAAATATAGATATACTTAAATAATATTGAACTTTAATTAATTTCTTTAATATTGCATGGAATAATGCTTTATACAATCCCTTACATTAAATGGTGCTGAATAGATATGCTATATTAATATATATATAACATAATTAGGACCAAATCACCATTGTGCATTCTGTTTTTTAACATTCGTTAATATTTAATGAATGTTAAATTTCAATATGAATGTATTTGTCAATTTGAAAACAAATTTCTGGATTTTCTATAATTCTATTATTTGTACATTTCAATTTAAAATGAGCGCATTGGATAATTAGAATACACACTGAGTAATATGTAGTATAACCTCAATATTCATTCTTATATAATGTTATATGGCAAATTTCTGAATTCTATATATATATTTTTACAATACTTTTGTGTTAAAAATAACTAGACCCATATTTAGTTGGACGCATATAAATTATTCCATTTGATCTGTATTCAGTTTGTTGAAAAGGATTTCTGATTCAAATATATTTCGGATGAATATACTGTCACTTGCAAGTCAACATTTGTATTTGAAATATGGAAGGAAATGGATAATCATATACTGTGTAATATGAATATGAAAACATTTCGTTCCCCTATCTTCTATATGTCAAAAGATGATAAATGACTCTCATGTGCTGTGCATGGGATATATGATGATTCGAGGCGAAATATGCATTTGCACAATGTATGTATATGTATAGTATTTGTCTGGCTTTGCCTTCAAATTGCATGAACCGGAAATCGATTTTGATTTGCGATTGTGGCGCCACCACAAGAGTCTATTGTGCGCGAAAATTTCCACAATCGACTTGCAGCCTGAATTTGAAGCAAAAGCATGAAATTGCTAAAGGAAGTGCGTGCTCTTATGTGCTATACTTTCTTTACACTTCAACGCCTTCCTTTTCTCTAGCTCTTATAGACTATAAAACTGCATGCATGGCCTCAGCTCGTTCATTGGTCCGAAAATGTTCCTTAAACTTCTCCCTATAACTCAGCTTTTCAAACTATACGTATAACTTTGGACCAAATACACTGGCTACTAACTACATATATTTGCTGTGTTAGTATATACAAATAACAATAGTGCGCATGTTCTTCATGGCTTAAGATTACTGGAAAATGTATGAAAGGAAAGCGCCACCTGGTGGCGTGCAAGTGCAAAGGCGCAAGGCCCAAGTCTCCAAATACCCTCTTTGAAATGAATATTTCCTTTTCAATGTAAATTTTGGGGACATGTGAACTGTCACCCATTTTGAAGATACACAGTATTTTATATATTATATTCATTTATCTGTACTTTATATTAATATATAAATCATATGCTAATTAAGTTCACAATCAACTATGATATACTAGGACAAACAGTTGAATGACAATGATCATGTGATTCAATTGGTTGTTTAAAGATGAAAGATAAACCCCAATTTTTTAATGTAATTTGTGTGTAATTTCTTGTTTTTATCTTGATAAAGGGCTAATGGAGTTGTTAGCATCGGTTCAATTACTGTTATATTATCTATGTGGGAAATATATAAGATATAGTTCACCTTTAATACAATTCAACTTTAATTTTGTTATTTCAAGGGGAGGAGAAAATATCAAACAATAATGTGAGAAATAGTTATTTCTTCAAATTTTCATGGAAATCTTGTATAAAATCGAGTTTTACAAGTTCCAGTTATGGCTTATGGCCCCTATTATTGTCAAAATAGGCCCTATTGTCGAAACTTGTTTGCTATAATATAGTTACAGTATATAGATGATATTTTTAATATTATGTAGGCCTACTATTCTAATTTTATTTGAATTGTTCTGGATTTTATCAAAATACAATTTTATCAATTCAAAATTGTCATTTATTGTTGTATTACAGTGTTATGCAATGCCTCGATCATTGACCTGCATATCCCGGAATTTATAGTTAATATGTTATAGTTTATAACCATGCATAAATACGTAGGCAAAGAAGAGCTTTTGAAATTTAAGTTGTAACGTTGAATTACTTTTGTTTAGGCCTAACTTAGTACATATAGTATATACTGTATTCCTATTTACATAGTCATATGCTGATGAACTGGTTAAATCCGGAAGTTGCACGTGTATGTACATAGATATTTGCAAACAGCCCAAATATATGCATTTTCCGGCCGAGTATATTGTGACTGTTACAATGGCGGCCATGTGCATTGCTATATTTGTGTATGCCTAGCACTGCATATGAATCGTAGTTGGGGAAAAAAAATGTTGAATACCAAAAGCAGTCCTACAAATGAATGTTAAAATACGTAATTGCAGCAATTGATGGTTTATATATAGCCTATAATTATACTGGAGCCAGGTGATAAAAAAAGGATCTTCTTTTTCTAACCCTTTGCTCACAGTGAAGATAGTAATTCAAGCAAGAAGAATGAACTCGTTTCTCTTTTTTTAAACAGATTATTTTTCGTGGGTTTTGTCAAAAAGCCAATCACAGGTCGTTGCTCAAAACCTGTTTCTTTGAAACTTATACAACTTTTGTTTGCCTATAAGAAAGGAAAACATTATGTTTTAAAATTAATTTCAAATTAATGTATTTGGGGCACGTTTTGAATCTATATGGACAAAATGATGAGATTTTTAGTGCAAACAAGGTTTTATTTCGGTCTTAGAAATCCTTTAAATCTTGGTGTATAAGAACTTCATGGTTTCCAAAAGGTCGTTCTTGTACCATAGCAATATTCCCCATGGGAATACTGGGTTATTTTAATGCCCAAATTTCTTGAAATCTCCATTCATCGCAGACTAAAAAGGAAACGACTATTTTGAACTCTAAAACTGGTATGCATTAAGCAATTTTAAGTCGATTTAGATCTGGATGCTGGATATTTGAATTGTATTTTGGTAGTGATTGGTATTTCGATGAATTCCTGTCAATGTCTGAGTAGAAGTAAATAGGGAGTAAATGTATGGATTCGGATGTATATTTGTGGAAAGGTTTTGACAATAAATGAAGGGAAAAGAGAAGACGAAATACGAGGCGTGAAAATACACTTCCTGATCATCATCTTGATGAAGAATAAGTAGATGATGATGATGATGATGATGATGGATGATGGCCGAGTGCTTTCTTACACATTTTTCCTCTTGGGTGGTCTTTTATATTAGGTGTATTGTAAAGGTGCACAGCAAATCGCTCTTCATACCAATTTATATCTGTGATCATCTGTTAGAAGATATAACATGGATCACAGCAGATCCTATCTATCCATTGTTCGCACAATTTGATGGATTCAATAAATTTGATAGCATGATCAAATTGAATAAGCATATGCAATATAAATTTCAAGACACATGTTCATTGTTGTATTTAATTATGAACTACGTTTGTCTTAAACTAGGAACTATAATTGTTTTAATTGGGAACAATATCTGTTTCATTTGTGTTAATTTGTTCTTCATGAACTCTTAACTTTTCTTTCATTTGAAAGTATCCTTATATAATTTGATACAATACTTACTAAAGCTTCTTCAAAATGGTAGAATTTTATATCTGCCAGAATCTAGCAATGACAGATATATGCAAAACTAGAAATAAAATAATTGAAGACTTGAGCTGGAATTTAAAGAATGGAAATTGGGAAAACATTAAGGAACAATCCGAATATTATGTATTACAAAATTTCGATCTTAATATATATTAACCGTAAAAGTTGTATAACCAACTCCAAAATCCAAACCCCAATTTGAAACAATTTTGCGAAAGATTTTAAAGGTAGTATATAGTTAATTTTGTTTGGGGAATGTTGCAATGATATTTCCATTGTATATATACTGTGTGTCAATTGGGGAAATATAAGGATATGACTTGAAAATTAATGTTTGACAGCTCACCTTTAAAGGATTATTTACAATATATAAGCTTTACAAATCTGTTCAACTCTGAATATGAAATTCGCAGTTGATTAAAATCTGAACTGAACTGGGATAACATTTGACTTTTGACAACAAATGTAAATTGATGATTTGAATTCGTGTACAACGAACTTTGAATATATTATTTTTGCTCATAATGGGAATTGCTTTTGCTATATACTATAGCAACTTAATGAACATATAACACAGCATCAATGTGAGTGGATAAGTCAATGAATATGTCAAGTTTTTTCCGTATTTTATATGATCCAATACCTTCTATTTATAGGAATTATAAGTTTGGCAGTCAGCGCCCTGGGAAGTGCTTCAAGTGCACGTGTTTACTTGCATGGGCCCTTAAATAAGTCTATATATATATATAGCTAGATTTATGAATTCGATTTGAATTTTAATCCCCACTTAATGTGACATTTTGTCATCAACGGCCCAAAGTCGAGTGACTATTGCACGACTTTCATCTTCGTTTTATAGTCGCCAAACGGACATGGTTATATGGAGAAGAGTGTGTGTCTATGGCCCTTTGTTTACCGTTGCCACCAGCGACCGCAATCGATCTATGACGAGTGTGCAATCTCAGCGAACAACTCTCTACTTAAGTACAGTAAAAGAAAGCTGATTTGCCAAATTCAGCCGCTAGGGGCGCTGCATGCGTTCTTCACACAATATGGCCGCCTATTTACACAGGATGGGAAAAAAAGTGTTGCTTGTTTAAATTGGAAATGACGTTGCTAGTGATGATTCTAGGTGAATTATGATTATGAGCAAAGTTGGTGTTCACACTGGGGGACATCTATTTATGATGTCACATGTGGCCTTGACGCCCACCTTCAAGGACATTCAAAAACAAAGTTTGTAGCGATAGGTTTATTTAGTATTTTTTTATAGAAAACAATTTAGTACATGATGTATTTTCTTTCTGATTTCATAGTACACACTTATTAGCATTTTGTTGAGGATAATAACAAGTAAACTGGTCATTCAGTGACGTCATTTCTTCTTTCTATGTGGCCATAATTTAGATAAATAACCCAACCGCCAACATGCACCCCGGTTTATAGTGGACATTGGTCAGGCAGAGTTTATATACAGGGTGGTGCAAAAGTAACTTCATACTTGGCAGTTTAAAAAAAAATGCTAATGGTGAAGAATGATTAGAAGTTTGTAATTTTCTACTATTAAAATAAATTGTCAAGTTACTCTGGCGCCACCATGTGCAAATATAGAAATTGCCAGACCATTGTCCACTATGTACAGGGTATAAAAGCACATATAGCAGTGATGGCGTTTTGATGGGTGGTGCCACTCTGGTAGTTATGATCTGTGTGGAAATGTTACAATAGGACAGTGACATGTTGTGGAACCGGATGACCACTATAGGACCTTACATATATACTTAGTTGGGACCGGAATCCGCAACTAGCCAAAGGCTGACATGTGCCTAGAACATTTCCGACAGCAGCTTGATAAATAAGACGTCGTTTGTCAGTCTTCTTTTACTTCTGACATGATCATAAACGACATCTGTAATGATATGATATTATAGCAATCATTATTATCATTATTATTTTCTCTTCTTCTACTCTCTATGTATTCCAAAAGATTGAGTGCAATAATATAAAGCTTGAATTTAGCTCAATGATATTTATTAAGTGTAGGTGCCCTTTTAGTCCTGAAAGCCTTTGAAGTCCCGGAAAAGTCATAAACTTTTTGATATTGCTTTGATTATTTCATTTGACAAAATTTCAATTGACATTTCGTGATTGGTTTTATTTTGATACAATGAAAACTATTTTTATGTTCTCGAACATAAATTGGACATGCTTTTAAAGATGATGGAAGTTTTGAAAAGTGAAAAGTTGTCGTATATGGAAGTGCTGGAAATGTGTTTTCAAAGATGGCTGCCCAACATTGCTCCCATTTAATGCAAGGTTGATCTCGAATAGACTATATATTTTAGTTGTTGAACAATATGCTGACAGGTACTGTTCGATTTTTCTCATTTGCCAGGTTGGTTAGGTGCGGTTTGCCTGTGCACTTCGTTTTTCCTGTCCCCTTTCGTGGTGGCCGTTTGCCGGCGCAAAAGCACGCGCTTGACCGCTGTCTTCGGAGGACTGGTCATGGCCCTCGCTTGCCTTTTCACATCGTTCGCCCATCAGATGCACCAGGTGTTCCTCAGCTACGGCCTCTTCCTGGGAGCTGGCATCGGACTGGCCAGGGAATCGTCCAACTTGATGGTTGGTCAGTACTTCAAGAGGCGAAGGGACGCAGTGGACATTGTGGTTCAGACCGGCAGCGGCATCGGCACGGCTCTCTTCTCGGTCTTCTTCCGCGAGGCCATAGGGTAATTCATTCTTTCTTCCTTAATCTTTTGTCTTCCTTTCTTTTTATATTATGTCAGCATAGAATTCTATGAAGGTGTTCATTAATCATGGCCTTTTGTGTGTATAGGCCATTTGTTTATTCATGCCAAGATAGCGTCATGCAAACACTTGAGTGCAATGCCATTTCAGTACAGGTCCACTTGTGTTCCATTGAGAGGGGGGGTCCTTGAGTGTAAGTGGGAGGCGACTGTAAGTGAATTAGTCTGTGTCCATGTGCAGATACATTGCAAGGTGAGATTAAATATGAATTCAATACGTCTATAGTCTGCCTTAAAGTTCTATAAATATTTAGTTAATTGAAAATGCATTATTTTTTAAATGTTCTGAAATTTCTGAAATTGCACTTTGGATTTTGCTTTGTTTTGTCACGGATTTTTGTGCAAAACTATAAGGAAAAATGATTCCAGAAGCTGATAAATATAATAAGTCGACCTTGGCGATTAATTAAAGGGCTTCAGAAAACAATAATTGTATTGGTTTAATATGATATGTTATGAAACAACTTCAATAGATAATGAAACATGGAAATTAACTATTATTATAACCATTGTAAGATGTTGTAAGATGTTGTAAGATGCAGATATCACGTGAAACTTATTGGAAAGAAATACCTAAATCGATGAACGACTGAACAAGTGTTGCAACTTGCATTTTATCAATTTATTATGTAAGCTTATAAAAGCAACTGATTCCTGTTTATTATTTCCTTTACAAAGTTGGTTCATTTGAAGAACCCAATTTCTGAAATAAAATGGATGCTTGCGTGGCAAAATAAGAAAGATTTGAAGAGAAGTTCAGCTACTCTAATTATACTGTGAAAAGAATATGAAGCTGGAAACATGAAACTTGTGGTAAGATGCAAGTTGAGGAGCTTGTTATTTGCTTGAGTGAATCTGTGAAGAAGCCGGCCAAATCTGCGGCAAATGAGGAAAAAGTTATTCACGTTTTTTTGCCACATATTTTAAATGCCAGATTGGTGTTGCATAATAATTAAAGGTGGTCGTTCCCAAATCACGTGCTGTTGATGAGCTGTTTTATTTTTTCAAACTTTCATATTTGATCTTTTTTGGCGTTTGATGTGATTTTTTTGGGAAGAAGGAAATTAGGCAGTTTCGTGTTGAAAACGTTGCTAGCACTTAATCCCCATTTAATGCGGCTTATAAATTGTGAGATTTCTTTCACATGCTGCGATAGCACTCATTTAAATTGCATGCGAAGTGCACGAGTATATTTTATATAAAAGGGTGTGTGCTTTTTATTGCAGCTCCTGTATATGCAAATGGAAATTGCGGACTTAATTGAATCGGGAGATAAAAAGAAATAACTCATTCATACTATAGTTAATGTTTTTTGCTCACATTTTTCCTTAGTTCTTTTTGTTCATTAATTTTGTCACGTGTGAATGAATACATGCATAGTTATTCAATCAAAATCTTTATATTGCCGGTTATATCCTCTTTATTTTCAAATTGACGCCTATTTAAAATGGTTAGGAAAATTCAAAGCAGTTGTATAAATTTCTAAATTAAGAAACCCTCTTTGTAAATATTCAGAGTAATAAATAGGTTCTAATAAAACTTTATAGGTCTTCATAGTTTCAATGCCTTTGTGATACACAAAATCAATGTTCTATTTCATATTTAATGTAATTATTGATCTCAATGTAAATTGAAATTAATGGTATAATATATATTGAAATATAATGACTATAGTTACAAATTTGAGAAAAGTACTATAATAATTATTTAGTTTATTTTCTTTCAATATTGTTCTTTTTATTTCTAATAATTGTATTTATTCGTTTCATATTTATGATTTATATCAATGTGATAAATTGTTAACTATTTTTTTTAAATACATATTAGTTTGCTCATAAATTGTTTGGATTGTATAGTATATATGGTATATTTGTGATCATAACTGCGTGGGAAGTTGGTATGAAGTTTGATTTTGCTAAGTATATACGGAATTGCATACATGAAACTGAATTTATACGGACATTTATTATTTATGTTTTTCAATAAAATTTAATGAAATGCAGGATTTAACAGCTATAGTGTGCGTATATAAAATGGATAAAATGAAACTTGCTTCTAGCTCGCATCTTTCCCTTATTATCCTCTCAACAGCTTGTTATTGATTTGCTATACAGTGAAATATCGTTGCTCTGCAAGCTTCTGCATCTTCCCCAAGGGTGGAATAATACACTGTAGTATAGCACAGAAGTGGATTTCAGTTGGGATGAGAAATATTGTTTTGTTGTAGGTCCGTTGGATGGCGTTTGGGCTTGCAATCGGTCACAGGTGTGCTGTTCTTGGCTTTTGTGCTGGGAATGTGCTACAGGTCAGCGTCTCTGTACCATCCTCAGAGGAGAGCCATCTTACACCTCAAGAACCAGAAGAGGAAAGTTAAAGACAAGAACCGTGCAGAAGACAAACCTTCCTACTTCGATTTCACAACAGTTAAGACGAGGACCTTGCAGATCCTTATGCTGTCCACTGCAATTTCTGCACTGGGCATCTACACACCTATCATCTACTTGGTATATATACTTTTTTTTATCTACTTAAACCCTTTCAGGTATTAATTTTGATGTATATTTCAAGCTATTAGAAATGCTCTTTTGCGTCATCACTTGATCAGTAGCAGTGAATTTAAGGAATCCCAATGCAGTTTCTGTTAGGAATTTTAAATAAGTATAAAATAACTATTCGGATTTGAATAAATTCCTGACAGTATTACGTTGGCCAAACACTGGAATTTGTGGAAGTATGCTTGACTTTAGTTCTGTTTATAATATTTATTTATTTGTATTTATTTGTGTTGCATAAAAATAGAGACTTGATTTGACGATTTAAATGTTGTTTATATCTCAAGAAAAAACGTTTCATATCTATGTAATATATTAATTGGTTCGAGACATGCATTTGGCCTGAAATTGTAGTTAAAGAATAAGGAAGAAATGACTTTGGCAATAGGGCCAACTTCTAGAAAAGAAAGTCTGTGAAAGCTGCAAGTGACATGTGGGAGATTAATCTGAATTCAAATGATTCACATGAAGAAAGGAAAGAAAGAAATCCAAGCTTCTTAATTCCTAGCTGTCTTGCGAGATCATGGTCATAGTTTCCCTTTGTTGTTGCTGTTAATTGTTTCTCTTCAGTTTGTAATTACTATAATAATTAATGGATGTGGAAATTACCAATAGGCCCTTCACTGCAAGCAGGAAGGCTTGGAAGGCAGCTCCATCTTGCTTCTTCAGACCTTCATGGGCTTCGCTTTCGCTGTTGGCACTGTTGGTTTCGGCCTGATCGTTGTCCGGCAAAACGACCAGTGCATGATAGCTCGCCAGTACTTATGCCAGGCATCCCTGTTCGGTTTGGCAACGGCCATTTTGGCCCTTGGCACCGTGCAGGGCTATCACGGCTATGTGCTCTTTGCGTGGATCTACGGCATCTTCCTCGGAGGCTACCACTACTCCCTGAAGGTGTACACCTACGAAAAGGCCCGTGCCAGGTATTTTGCAAGGGCTTGGGGCTTCGTGCAATGGTCCCAGTCGCTGCCAGTGCTCTTCGGAGTGCCCATCACAGGTAGGCTTAAGTGTCGATCACTTGTTTTGTATGTAATGTGTCAGTTCACCTTTAAGGCATTCATTCTGGAAAATGTTTGTCTGATTTTATGAAAGAGAAAGTTCTTGACGTTTTTTAATTACAAATTGAAGGATATAGGATGTAATTCTGGAACTTTTTCTAGGTAATTCCTTAATTTCTATCAATACTAAACCCGAGTTTATGTAGATCATTAACATTTACTTTTAGCTCTGAAATTTTGAAGTTTACATATGATAGGACCTTACAACAACGTTCTTTGTATAAAGATGAGGCCTTATCTTGAAATCGAGATTAGAAATCAATCGATGCAGTGTATTTTATCGTGATAGATGGAATCTTATTATTTTAAGAATTGTAATTATTGCACGTACCACTTTTGTTTTGAAAATAAGTTAGCAATTTGCATACTTGTCTATATCTAAGGTCATATTGTAGATGGCCAACGAGATACAGTTTAGTGTCTCAAGTTACGCGTGATTTCCACTTGTTTTCTATCATTACCAGGTTACATTAACCAAGGAAACGATTCAAGGACCGGTTTCTACTTCGCCTCAACATTGACTTTCGTCGGCGCCTGCGCACTCTTCCTCATGAATTTCCACCGCAAACACCAGCAGCGGGACAGAAGGGAGCGTACCGTGACCTTCAGCACGGTTGAAGGCCACATCCCTTATTCCAGTTCAGACAATGGCGATGCATGCCCCTGCCACCAAGTGCTGGTGACAGGTGACAGGGGCGACCAGACGGATACCCAGCAAAGGGCACCCACCATGGACAGGTTGGGCAAGAGCATCTCGTTCGCCACGTCCGCTGACGCAATGGACCCGAACCCTTCCGAGTACCTGGGATGCATCTCTGAGGAAGGTCTGCAGGACAATTACGTCTTCGATGGCGACCTTTACGGCGAATGCATTACTTCTTGCAACAAAGTCGAAAACTTCCTCATCTTCAGCGAGTTCGAGAACAACGTGAACACGGCAGCTTGCGATAGCGAGTCGGGCACGGGCCCTTTGCCGCCGCAGGCTTGTTCGGACGAAACCCTTTGCAGGACGCCCAAAGGTGAGACGATGGTCACTTTGCCTGACCATGTTCAGCCTAGGAACCACCAGAACCAGAACCGAGAGAGAAGGGGCCGGCGAAGAAGCATCACGGTTGTGGAAGAGATGACTACATCAGTGTGAAAAGAAACGGCTGTTTGATTGAAAGCTGAAAACTTCCACTGCCATCGTGTCACTCTTTGGCCAAACTGCCAAAGGTTACTGTCGAGGTGAGTGGTTGATAAGGTGGGTAATGCAGGAAATAAGTTACGGGCGGGGCAGCAGCAAAACCAACCCGCACATATCTGCACTGTTTGTTGGCCAATTTCAAATCGAAATATGGTTGGCAACAATTCCTAAATTCGATCTATGCTCTTATCGGCAAAACTAGCAACCTTTGTTGTTGAATGACCTTGAAGGCGGGCTTCAAGGCCACATGTGACGTCATAAATAGATGTGCCCCAGTGTGTACACCAACTTTGCTCATACTCATAATTCACCTAGAATCATCGCTGTCAAAGTTATTTCCAAACAGGCATGACTTTTTTCCCACCCTGTATAGTGATCTTTATTACTGCATACATGTGCGTGCTATACATATACCTCTAGTACTGTAACTGCGACCAAGGTTGCTTGATAGGAAAAGGCATGGTGTCATTGCTCAGGGAAGAGGAACTGATATAATGGGTTAGGGCACTTGGTTGGGCCTACATTAGCCTTAGGAGTTTCCCCACCCAGTAAAACCAACACATGTGCCCAACACACTAGACATCTTTTATACGTAGATGACCCCCTAATGAAAATTGGAAACCCTGGCATTACTATCTGACCGGATTGGCAGATTCTCTTGTGTGTAGCCCTACTTTGCATGTAAATATCCCACATAATTGGACATTAACCTGTGGAAGCTGGAAGCCAACCCCTAAAGTTTACTGGTGTGAACTTTTGCCATTTGTAACTGTATTGATGGTGGTGTTTTTCTGGTTAAACCTGCATGAAAATGAAGCCCGTCATTGCAATGCCAATCTCCAGAATTAAGCTGGGTATTTGGCCTGTAACTGGGTTTTAGAATCGGTTTTAAGTGAATAAATCTGAGTAATGTGGCTATAAATTCAGTTGGAAAGGAACTTTATAGGTTTCTCCATGTGCAATTCACAAGTTTACTGTGTTCTGGGGGTAGATACGTACGTACACGCGCATGGTCGTACGCAAAGATTTCGATTTTAAGGTTTTATGTTCTAGGTCCATGCACATTGAATTCTGTATGGTCTCTCTTGCTCCAAAGTGTCTTTACATACATATAACGGATGGATAGAATACGGGACTGTTGGGTTTTCCCTTTTCCGCGTATCGTAAATTGCAGATGCGTTTCGCACCGGTGCACTGAGAACTTTTCAAGTTTTTGACTCATTTGTGCCTTTTAAGACTTCAATATATTATTGGCCCAATGGACTGTATGTAGTAGCTTCTTGCAGATCTCATTTTTCCTCTTCATTTCTCTTTTAGGATTAACAATGGCGCAGAAGCAGCAACACACATGGAAGACACTTTTGCGGCCAGATTAATGACTTGTCTTTTGGGGCTGAGTTTACGAGTCATCGACTGGGTTTTGCTGCTACTGCCTTGCAGACACCACCCAACATCTACTTGCCCATTATGGCTCCTAAATCTTGTCCAATGGCAGAGCTAGTTAAATTGCTTCATCGGATTGATGCGAAACTTTTGCCTCCATCTTCATTTCCCAATCTGTGTTTTTTTCCCCCCCCTTTTAGTATTTTGTAAGGGGGCTGGACCATTGAGCCCATTCAGCCCCTGCATCATCTTGTTCAATGCCGTTTGCTTGTAATCGAAGTGGCGATTTGAAGTTGTGCCGCAAACAAGAAATCTCATTACTTTCAAGATGGCATTGTCATTAATCACAAGGCACGGTGTGTGTTTCTTTGCGCGCTTCTTGCGCATGCTCCGTTTTTGATGAACGTAATCTTGATTTGTAGATCGCCTCTAGTATGAAATCGTAGTCAGTGGAGGTTTTTTTTTACTGGATGGATGTACATATATGTAACATGTAACCCATGTATTCTTTTCTCATTTCAGATTTCTTTCCAGCCCCTGTGAAGGACCTGCCTGTATGATGTGCATCAAGATTGAATATATGAAGGGTGGATGAGCTGAAGGAGTAATGAAAGAAGTGAAATTTGTCTGTACGAGTTGACGGTGACATGTACAAAATCATACTGTGATTGAAGCAAAATGAGATTAGAAGATGATGTTCATGTTGTCTGTTGTCATTCTGGTAATTACTTAAGATATTTTTATTTTATTTCTGCATTTGATATACCAAATGTAGCTAATTGGCAGTCAGTTGATTTGCGGCACTGGTTTTGTTTCTTCCAGTCATCACTTCGGGGTTTTTGGTTTGAATTAATAACAGGCTCAACTTTAATTTGAAAGTCAGTATCTTAGAAAAGTTTAATCTTGATATGATTAAAGTTCCTCGTTGCATTGTTCCCATAAAATCTATTACTATAGTTTAATTTCAGTATAAATGATTTGCCATATTTGTTTTTCCCCT
>WWPM01020796.1:0-12584 GCA_023279145.1 Glomeris maerens
GCGCAACAGGCAGCCTGTATATACATGCTGTATAAAGATACAGCATCAACAGGTTGTTGGCAAGGTTTCAATGTTTCTCGCTTCTCGCGCCAAACGATTCACAGGAGGTTTCCGTTGTCAGATGAACATGCCCCTGTATACCAAGCCCATCTTGCAACATTGCCACCCCTGGTGCATTTCGGGCGCAGCACCCGCAAATTAGGTTTGGCACGGTTTGATTGATGGAGTTGTGCCGAACAGCGAATTCGAGTCAACTCCGCATGCTGCTTTTCCCATTACATACCTTCGTACATATTACTATACACTACTATACAGCAATTGACGCAAGCTGCATGCATGCAGCCGTTCTGCACTTCACTTATACCTTGCTGCAATTGGAAATTGACAAAACGGATCACGTCTTTGCATGCGTGCAAATAGCATAGCATATTGCGCCAAGTGAAAGAAATGTGGCCCAAAATGGGATAAAACGCGTTGAAAATGCGCGAAAATTTGTTGATTCTGTTACCAATTTATACGTCGTTTGCAAGATTTTCCTAACTTCCTGGAAACCGTAATCCTTCCAACTCTATATACAATATGAGTTCAAATAAGTAAAAAAAATTGAAATGGTTTTCCATCTGGTGAAAGTATTCTTGAGAGAAAGATTAAAAGGAGACTGATTTGTATTGATTGGGTGCGGCAACAAACTTATTGTTCTTTGAAAAATGTGTTTTTTCCCCAGAGATTAAAATATATCCAAGAAAAAAGTTACAATTAACACTAAGGAAACTTAATTGTCAGTGAAAGACAATTCAATTGGAAATTATTTTATATAGAAATGTATTAGGATATTTGATAGCACTATTAAACACTGCGATATATAATTTTATATTACAGTTAGAGCAACATTAAACATTATATGTGCAGTAATTTTGTATCCGTTTCTTATTAAAATTATAAATAATGATTGCACTAAGTTTAGTTAATGTTAGTTTTTTTTTTTAATAAATACTTTTAGTTCTCTCTTCTTTAACAAACCAAAAACTAAAATGGATTTTTTATATGTAGCCTATCGTGCGAGTTAATTTTCATAATTTCCTTTTATATGCTATTTTTTGTTGGCTTCACTCGTTTATCGGTATCGAATTTACATGTAGATTTAATTTTAGAGCGGCTGTGCATAAGGGCCTACAGCTGAATTGCTTCATTTGCCACGGGAAATTTGTGTCCAACTGACACGATTTTCCCTATCAAAGCTGTTAATAGCCTTTCCTAGAACGTAACAGTCGTGTAATCCGCCCATTTTAATTATAGGGCCGGTAAATGTGCGCTTCACCGCAAAGCAAACATTGCGGTGAAAACTACCCAGAAGCGACCCCGCCATATAACACAGAAGACTGACCGTTAAAAATTAGCCGCTCTTTATCCCGTTTTCTCCATGCACATATTGGGATTTGAGGTGAGAAAGTTTTAATCAACTGCGGCGAAGTCTGTCCACAAACTGCGACGAATTGCAATGCGTGAAACGAGCAACTCGTAGAAATTGCAACATGCTGCAAACATTTGTAGAAATGGGAGCGTTATTATAATTTACTCGTTCTGCCCCTTGGGAATGGAAAGAAATAGCCACAGTGGGGTTGCTTGAGGCCGCAATTTTCGGCGCCGTAAACCTTTTTTCGTTCAATGTTTGTTTTTTGTTTGTTTTTTTTTTTTTGGCCTGGACCACTTGCAATTTCCTGCAGCCTTTCCAAACACTGCTACATTAAATATTCACTAAAGTACGGATTTCGTTTCAAAATCTGTAAAATGAGTTTAATCTGCAGGGAAGCAGTTGCGTATCCCAACTCATCTGAAGATTGCTTGCTACAAATTTAATTCTTTGTTTGTGTATACATTTATGTCTGCAAGTTCAGTACGTATAGTACATACAAAGACGGACCTTTATCTGATAGTGATTGCGTGTCGTCAATTTTTAGTGGAAAGCCATCTTGATCATTGATCTGATCAAAATTGTGATGTATGGCAGCGATTGGGGGGATGCTCGTGCTTTCAGGCTTATAGTATACTATGCTTACCTGTAACAATGAAGAATGATTGGACGGAGCAGGCCAATGTTGTGAGTGCAGGAGGAGAAGGAGAAGAAGGAGGAGGAGGAGATGGAGATGGAGATGGAGAAGTGGAAGAAGAAGACTGAGCTAAGCAACTCCGGACGACCGACTTGTTGAGCTCGTCCCGAGTGAGTGTGGCTCTACAGTACTGAACTAGCTGACGTATAGCAGCTGCGTTTCAGGTCGCCTTTTAGCTACCCGATCGATAACAACCGACCACTACTTAGACGACGAATGCGACGACAGCAGATCCTGCAGCGCCACTCGCGGTCCACTCTCCAATCTTTAAGCAGTAAAACATAGGACCCAAGTCAAGTAAATCGACTTCAAAACTCTAGCAAAACAATATCTTTTAAACTTATAGGGCTAGGCCACTTCCCAGGAGAGGTTTCATGCAGTTCCAAATCATTTTCTTCTTTTTTTATCAGACATTTGGCATTGGTTTTATTAACGACAACTATAGAAATTATATTTTGTGGTGTGGTCACATTTTCCCCCATTAGTAATTGAAGTTATGAGATTACTTAGTACTATATAGGATATGCACAGAAAGTCGAATATACGTAACTGCGTATTTATTTTTTGCAAATTTAACGTAGAAATTGTTTTTTGTTGGTGTGCATATTCCTTAATTGTTGGAAACGATATTTGGTTTTCTGTAATTTCAGGTGATCAAAGATGGTTTGATCTAGAGAGAGTGAAATTAGGAAAGATAAAATACTGTCATTAATGGTGTGTAAGTGTCGCACAGCTTGTCAGGAATGCTTTTACTGAATGGAGCCTACACATAGCAACAATATCGAATTATTAATTGGTTAAAGGCAGTCAGTTCGTCAGTGCAATGTCCCTATATACATAACACGGATTCGAGGTTTTTTCCCCCTGCGTAGCAAAGAAATATGTGGGGCTCATCCCTATTAACTCGTGAATTTACATCCGCTTTCCATTTTCCCCATTGGATTATCAATCTCATTACCACTTGTCTTCCTCGCTTCATGCGGCCATTTTGCATTCAAACAATTTTCTCAAAATGGTGGAGATGCATATGCTACATTTGTATTCTGGAAAGGGATTCAATTGCGTTCAACATGAATGCCACATTCCCATTATATAAAAGTTATTATTCACACGTAGGACTATATAGCTCAGTTGTAAAGTGGAATTCAAACATCCACACCTTGTGTACATGCGGTTGCCATCTGGCCTAATTGATTGTGTTATCGCACCAATGGTTATGAAAGCACTGTAATTAATTTCCTATTAATCGTATTTCTTTATATGATTCTTGTTTGATGAGATCGAAATTAATTTGAGTTGTGCGCAATTTTCCTGTTGTTCCTCGTACTACTTTGAACATGGTCTCTTATTTAATTTGCATTTGAATTCGTCACAGCAAAGACGAGATAACTAGATTACAAATTAAGTTAATACGCGAGGTTTTTTGCATGGGGAAAATGTATTTCATTTTAGTGCATCTTTTTTTAGAAAGATGCTTAGAAGGTGCTATTGCCATGGTCTCTTTATAGAACTTGTATATTGTTATTTTATTAACATCAAATATTCATAGAGTGGAGAATAAATTCTTAGCAATTTTCCTGCATGATGCGATATAATTAATAATAATTAAACTTTATTCGTCTATCTGCCCTACTGTAGGTTGGTGCTATCTTGAGAATTACAATAATAATATTCATTCCCCGCTTTTGGCGCATTTTCAATTGATTATATTATGCAGCTTGTTCTCAAAGTAGAGCAATTTTTACAGTTTATTTCAATTATGTTCATTCATACTTCAAATGGTATGGTGGCTGAGACTGGAACTGAAGTCTTGAGAAATTCTGATAGACTCAAATAGCTTTTTTCTTCTCGTTTCAACTATGACAACTTTTTTGTACTCCGGAAATATTTTATATATAATTATAAATATTTGCCCTTATTTTTAATCGCATTTTTTAATGAAAAAGAGAAGACAAAATTAGAGAAGTATTGTGTTCGGATTTATTATACGTGGGCAACAACTGCATTTTCAATGTTGCTGATGAAATTTTATACCCGTGATTGTTATCATCTTTACCATATTACTTGTTCGGGAAAAAAATTAGATGTATGGGAATATTCGAGAAACTCGATATTGTGTGCTATTATATCTGGTACTCGATTTGTTGGAATGCTAGTCGGTTGTCATAAAATGATTCATTATGTTCATTTAAAAAATCAATTTATTGACATATTGCATATTTACCCATAGCAAAGTTTGGAGAATGCTTTGAATTACGTGCTCTTATTAAACCTTGCATGGTAAGTTTATATCCCTTCTCATCTCGCATGGAATTATAGTTTGAGAATACTTTTATTTCATTGTGGATTCAGGCGTTTATAAGTCGGTGAACGTGGAAAATTGAAATCAATATAACATTATATTATACAAAACAATATTTTCAAATGCAAATGTTGTTTAATAATACAATATGTAAATTAACATGCAGGAACTTGAAGGAAATACAAACAGCAAATTGAGCATAATATATTAAAGAGAATATTTAATCATTGCACAAAGTGCATAAGGATATTAAGGAAGAGTTTTATATGAACAAATAATGGAGGCAAAAATGTCGAACTACTAAATTGCGCAAAGCCAGTATTTTCCTGATACATAACTATTCACCGATTTGAAATAGCACATTGAAACTCAGCTGCGTGCATGTACATTTTGAAGAGGTTTTGTGCTGAATTGAAATGGGTTTTCAGGTACCGTTGTTAGGTTGGTTTATATTGCCAGACTGATATGGTGATATACATTGTGTATACGTAAGAGTGTAAGTGAAATGCGGACTAATTAGATAGGGCAGCAGCTCAGCCATGCGCCCAATTTAGTTCAATCAGGTCTGCATTTTGGGTAAACACCAATCAGCGTCGTGTTCCGGCAAATTAGAAGCCTGCTTCGGTATACGACAACGGCAAATGAGACGAACCAAAAGCCAGTTTAACTAATTAAATTTGACGAATCCAACGAGTCACTTTTCAACCATGGTTTCAAAGTCCAGATCATGTAAACTATAAACGAAGCTGGAACAGATGATTTCTTATCTTAGCCGGATGCTGATCTAGAGTAGTATACATAGTTCACATACAGAACAGTCAAGACTCCCATCTGTTCATGCTCCTTTTGCTATATCATAAGGTAATGCTGCGAAATATATTTGACCCCCACCCCATCCCCATAATTTAATATGTATTGGTTTGAATCCTCATTACAGTTCTGCATAATATTCCTATATCGTCTTTAGTTACCATGCGCTGCCAAGTTTCCGATTCGATTTAATAGCTCGTAACTCTGCATTAAAATAAGAGATTATAGTGTACTATACTGTTTGTATTAATGCGACAGAGATGCATTTTTCGAAAGTGTACAGTTCCTCTCCATCTTTTCCAAACAATTATAAACCGTTTTATAACAATCGAAGATACCTCATGTGGAATTTTACTGAGATGATCCTGGGAAATTGGGATTATTCCGATTATATGAAAATATCTGTTGATGTGTATAGATACTCAGTGTTGCAGAAAACGGCCGAGATATTCCCTAGCGATATCACTTGCTTGGATTTCCTAATAAAGGTAGATAGATGTAATATGTATAAATATGAATTCTGTATTGCCTCCCAGGCTTTGATAAACATGCAGAAGGCCAACTTTTATAATTTAGTATTCAATCTCTAAAATTGTTTTACTGTCAAAGTGCAGTATGCCTAATTACAGAGAACTGCACTTTTATCAAATATGCGTGAATTAAACATTCATATTAAAATTGTAGGTAGGCGTGCCACAAAATCCCCAATTAATAAATAACATATGCTTTGTATAATTTGAATGTTTATGAAGGAGATTGGTCGCTGTAACAAAAGAATGAAAGTAATGATATGGGCCTATACTACGATTCATAATTGATCACTCTGTTAAACATGGACTAATAAGACAATATTGGTGTCCGTATTTGGATTTGCACAACCATCTCTTTAATTAATTCTGTCATTATATAAACGGAAAAGAAATTCAATATCTTCCGGCTATTTGAAACTGTCCGTGTAGATATAGGTATATTTTTCCGGAAAAGTTTCCACTTTTGGCCGCGCATAAATCCGTATTAAATCAACTTTCATTTGCAAATTTGTTATTATATACGAGTCTTCGATCGATGCATATCAACGTGTAATTTCATATTTCATAAATTTGTGTATCCGCCATGTAAAGATGTGCTTTCCACCGTCCTTACATTCTCCTCCTATTTCGAACTACTAGTATATATACTTTTAGTTCAGAATGATGCAGATAGGGCCCTGCAGGCTTAAGGTGGAAATGTTGTCCAATCCAATCCCTTGAAAGATTTCATGCGATGTAAATGAAGCAATCGATGCAAACCTCGGTACGAATCTAATGATTCGGTATGTAGATTGGCAGATTAGTAGTCATTGTAAAATTTAATAGCATCGTTTCTAAATTGTTTCTGCTTATACGTATATACGGATGTTAACTTGGCAACAGCAGATTTGTTTATGCTGCTAATGATGGGAGTTGAAAAGAAGGAACGTAGTATTTGGTTACAAGTTAATAAGTATGGCATATAATGAGCTGTACCACGTACATATAGATCGTATGCTTGCATATGTAATGTATTTTAATCCTTAATCGTGCATTATCTTACGTAATCCCTGAAATATATTAAATTCATGATACAATAAATATCCCAAGTATTTTTAAGGAAAAATTTATTTTTCATTAATGTATATAATTATTTTGAAGGAGAGCCTTCTATTTGTTTGAATAGAAAAGCTATATCTGAAGCAATTTTTTATATGATGAACCGATAAACCCATATTGCAGAAAATCAATTTCTGCCACATCATTTCTCTTCCTAACCTGCCCTCAGACTGCAGTTCTTTCTTTGTTGATAGCAACCTTCATCATTTTATTTACCTTCAACATATAATCTCCGTGTTGTGCAAAACTGACATGCTACTATTTTCTAACAAAAACCAAAATAGTTGTTGCTGGACAATGATAATAATGTCATGTAAACGAAATTTAGAGTATAATAGACTGCAGTTTTCAACCAAGTGTCATTTCCATTGAGTTTCTTGTTATGTAATACGTATATATAGTCGTAGATACAATGAAGATGAAGAAGAAATTCACCTCTGTCTTCTACATGTCGTACGTTATAACCGAGTTGAACTTTAGACCTCTCCCTGTGAGAATATTTCTATACATATGAATAATGACAATTAGAATTGTTGTTGGGCCGTACAAATGGTGATGGAAATGCGTGAACAAGACAATTTGGTAGGGAAAATGTGGCTCTTTGTAATACGTATAGGCCTGTAATAGGCGAAGCAAGCATGTGCAAAGGGTGAAATTACTTGCAAGGGTTTTACGAGCGAGATATTATTTATATGTATGTATACATTGTGTACTATAATAATGTGGCTGAAGTGACGTGGCAGGGAGCGGTGAAAAACCAAGCCGCCTTTTGATCGATATCTTTCATTTGAAGCTCATAAAGTAAGCCTCTTAGTGTATGCCTGATATGAGGTTATCTGAACACACGCCCACACCTAAACACACTCTTTGCCTTTTACTACACTCCATAAGTAAACCCCCCAAACCAACGTATGCTGAGTTTGTAGGCTACACTAACCGCAATTACTCGTTTAGGCAATCATATGACTCGCTATATACTCAATCTGCATCCATATACAACTTTTATGAATATTTGCTAGTTGATAAAATGACACTTTGCAGGTATATAACTCGAAAGAAAATGTAATGACAGGTTATGTACAGGTACGTACCATTTGTAAATAAATACTGTTTAGGGTGAGCGCGACTAAAACATGAGTATAATTTGGTGAAACGACATTAATCTAGGGTTGTCATAGAAACCATCACATCGCTCACTGAAGATCGTAAACAGAAAATCTCCACTTGCAATATCAGCATTCGATAATGGAGGACTTGGACTGCCTCCCACACCCCTGAATAAAGGTGATAGATAAATGTTCTGGGGGGAGTCGTAACAGTCGCAGATAAGTTTTACTGTTTGTATTGCCGACACTGAACCCAGAACAAAAATACATACAACACTTTATAGAACGCTAATAAAATAACTTACAACCTTCTTCCGCATTGTTTATTGCACGGTTTCAAAAGAATAAAAAAGAAGAATAAAATTCTGAACTGTGTTTGTTCAAAAAATGAAGATGATCTCGGCTTGAATGCCGAAATTGGAAATATTTGTTGCATGGAAGCTGGAGAAAACCTGATCCTTATTGGCTATGTTTAATCGCCTTATAACTGTCACTTGTATATAATCCTAGTTTTGTTCTCGAACATAGTAAGAACAATTTATTACACTTGAAATGAAATTTAGGCATGCAGTACAATATTTCTGAGGCAATTGTTTAAATTTGCTCAGGAAATTGCCCATGAACCAAATGCTATTTTCACACTCTTTTCAAATTTCTTTCAGAATTCTTTTCCAAATTTAAACTTCCACCTGTCACAATAACTGACAGAGTTAGAATCAGTTTGGCCTTGAAGCGCTGCTCCAAGGTCGTCCATGACGCCACCAATGTATGCCCCCTGACATGTTTTACAGAAACGTACCAATATCATTATATTTGCAAAGTTATTAACAATATGGCCAAGCTTTCCAAAACACCCTGTATAGTTGCACATCCTACCTAATATGTAAGGCAAGAAAAGGCAATACAATCTGATATTTTACAGGCATGGCAATATTTTATTAAACATTTCTGTAGCAGCTTAAACCTCTTATAGGCTACATATTTCATTTAAGGTACCTACAATATTTTCCATTCCTTAACACGCCCTCCTATTTCCCTGATTACAATGTATTGTTGGGTAACCAAAATCCCAAGACTATCATCCTGGCCCTATGATTGGCTGTGCACATTTTCATGGATGGCCCCATTGCCGATAAAGTAGTTTCGTACGCACACACATTTAGCCTATTCACACATGCAAGAATTAAAGGCAACTGTTTTGAGGTGCACAATGTCTGTCCTGAAATTGGTATTATTGATAATATCGATCCAGCAACGAACGCCTTTATGAGCGTGAGAGATTAAGCGTACACCAAACATAAAGCAACTTCCACGTCAAGCGTCACGTGGTCGAAAGTAAACGGTTGGACAAACAGTTGCCACTAGGGGGTGCTACAGGCGATTCTGTACAATGTGTCTCATGTAAATTGTGACGAACTGATTTAATTGCATATTTCAGCCTCAGGTGGACGAGCATACAAATCTGATTATAATAATTATTGCACATAGTAATGGGCTTAAAACGTTTTCTTACATCCCCAATGACAGCCGATCAAAGTGTCCTAACCTTACACTTGTTTGAAATCAGAAATATTCTTAACACTGTGACCGGTAGGTAGTGGGAGAGGAGCACCCACATCTAAAGCAAGTTTGAAAGTGACGAAATAATTTCTACACTTTTTTGTGCAATTGTATTCGAATTCTCCACTTTTCTAAATTTAAATTGAGCATCCGCTTAGTAAATTGAGTATTTTTGTCAGTTTTTAATGACACTAGAAAAAACTATGATTATATTATCTGCTGTGTTGCAGTTGTATAGGAGCTTTAAATGGAAAGACAATGACTTCATGGAGATGAGGAAAAACGATTGTCTTTCGCCTTGTAAAATGAAATGTTCTTAATTAAAAGTTATATGGATGCAGCTGATCACAAGTTTACCAAGTGATTCTCATTTTATCACAAAACGCTTCAGTTACTTATACATATTTGTTAGTAGAATGACCAAATAAATGCATAAGGCGTCTATCACAACTTGACTCCATATTGTTATTCGGTATTACAGAAATATTGACATTTTTAAAAGATATGTTGGCATACTGTATATTGGGGCACTATGAGAATTAATTGTGAAAATTGTCACTAATTCCAAAGAAATATTTTATAATATGACAATTCATTTATAATAAAAATTATTTTGCCAATCAAAATATTGCGCAGTTTTTTCATTGAAATTAAACACTTTGAATATAGCAACTGTAAAAAACAAATGAACAATGCAGCATCTACATCTCCGATTGTATTTGTTCGGTGGTTAATTGCTCATACTAATACTTGTATGTGGCTAGAGTCCATCATGTGCATTGCATTCATGCAACAATTGCCTTAAATTGGTACACTAGAACCTCTGAAATCTGGTCGATTTGCGTCCGGATTACAGAGGTTCTAGGTACTGAATTCATCCCATTGCCGAAATTGGCATTTTCCATCATTTTATCCAATTCGTGGTTGTACTATTTTATTGATTACTTTCATAATTGAGTTCTTTGGTCATATCAGATGTTGAAGATACTAGTCATGTTTTACATAAAAATGAGACGGAATCCATGAAAGAAAAGGTCTGGAAAGTTAAGATTCCATTTTGATCAGTACGAGCTATAACTAAGCTGATTCTAATAATAGTTACATTATTCACAGGTAGAGGAGCTATAGCAATACGTATAATGGAATCGAATTGCAATTGTACGGTCCAAGTTAATAATGTATCTTCCCCATATAAAATGAATGTTTTATTACTAGAGCAACCTGGTGGTCCTAACTTCTTAGAAACTGGGCAATTGTTTGTTGAACTTTTAAACAGTGATTCGTGTCATTGTCGTTTCATAGTGGACGCAACGTTACATGAAGTGATTCTGGCAGCGACATTAGGTCCATGGGGAGAGATTTCTGTGCTATTTTCATGGTATTGTCTGGGGAAATCGTGAAAGCGTAGCTTTGCTTGCTTTTTCATCGATTGGCCCCCGAACGGACCCGGTTAATCGGCGCGATTACGTTCAAATGACGTAATCTTGGTGGATTATGATTTATGAGGCAAGAAAGGGATAAATTCCTAGTAATTAGACGGCTTCCAGCTCTCTTCTAACCTTATAATAAGTGGCGTGTATGCAGTGTACTACAGCTTGCATGCATTAATTAATTTTTCTAACTTTCTGCACGGCAGTTTGCATATAGTCATGCACAAGGCAGCCTTCATGGTCGTGCGACTTAATATATACGTACTTGAAATAATACACATTCCGAACTTTTTAAAATATTAATCCTGGAGTGAAACACCCACTTTTTTTTCTCTCAAACCTCTTGTAGCATTTGTATAATTAAATAACGAAAAGTATTCTTCAAGAATAAATATGTTACAGTGGTTACTGCGGATGATGATTTTATGAATGTTTATGTTAGGACCAAATTTGATTGAGTTTTCATCTGAGCAACTGCTGCAGTAATTCTGAAATGTGATTTTGAAATTTGGATTTAGGTACATTCCAACTTATAATAAAATTTCATAAATTATATAATCTGATATTCAAAATCATGATTTTTTTTAAAGAATGCAGGTAGCATATGTACGTTAACTGTGTTATTATACTCTCAATTTTTTCCTGCAAAGGTTTGCATGTTGTCCAAGGGGTGGCTGTTTTTGGGGTCGCTGTTATCTAATCATAGCTGAATATTGCATAATTCAAAGATTTCGTAAAAAATTTAGATACTGACATTCAGTATTGCATTGCCATGGCTGCAAACTTATCTTTTTGTGATATTTTGTTTCATATTCGCAAAGTAAGCCATATCTCAATGGAAACTCAATAAAATGAATGCATAGCCTGAAGTTGTATTTTAAAATGACAAGTATAGAGCTAAAGTGTACCTATACTGTAGATTTGTTCAGGGTACACCTTATATTATTCATAAATTTCAAAGCAAAGATATGAGTAGAATAACATGTTTGTACGTGTATTAAATGTTATTTACCTAAATATAGCTGAATATAGTATAAAATATAATTTTAAACAGAATGAGTAAATTTAGAAACCGACATTTCAAGTTAGGGCACATGTTTGTGCAATTTGACAATCATTTTGCAAAATATTGTTTGGTATTGCTCCGTTGAGATAAAAGTATAACAGCCTAATTAATTTGTTATATGTATTACCATAGCTTACCAAAAAACCCTCAAATTTTAATTTTTATATGAAATATTTTATATATAATTTTATTATAAAATATATTCTTAGAAAACTCGTGAAAGTATTTTAACTAATTTCAAGATTATCGAGAGAAGGGAGACTCGTTCATACAAACTTTCTATGCAGTCGATTGAAATGCGATTCTCTATCGGCAACCACGTTTTTCTATAAATATTGTTAACGGTTTGCAAATGTATAGATCAAGAATTGAAAACGAAAAGCGCCTTGGGAATAAAATGTTCTGTTTGCGTCATCATGTGTGTGAACGGCTCATGTTATAGACGTTGTAATTAATGTGATTTACTGGTGGTGGTGGTGGTACGTAAAATTTGCAAGGCTAAGCACGCTCAGTAAAATTTCAGGGCTTCATTCTCCACGCTGACTGGAACGTAAAATTCACCTAAATCATTTTT